>JAEQBH010002419.1:0-145559 GCA_016808115.1 Tetrastigma voinierianum | reverse complement strand
ATGAACATGAAAGGCAATATGTCATGAACACATAATGTGATTAAGAATGCCCTAATTATTTTGTATGAATAAAAATATATTATATATGATTATTATCTCATATAAACAGAAAAGATAACAAATGGTAAACCACATGAATGAACAAGTGATAGCCAATTAAGAAGGCTATGAATATATAAAGACTTGATAGAAACATTGAATAGATAAAAACCTGATAGATCTACATAAATGATATGAAGACAGAATGTGATTAAGATAGGTTATGAGTTCTTAAAGACATATGATAGTTTGACTACCTAGGACCAAAGAATGAATGAGTGGACAATCCCGATCGGCGCCGGCACTCTGCTGTGCTACGACACTTATTACGTGGGTAGAAGCGTTTTGATCGGTGCTTTGGCACTCTGGTAGTCTTCACGACATACCGTTTATGTGGGCGAGGCACGTTCTAATGGAGCCGCTTTGGCATCACGCTGGGGCTACGACACTTCGCATTACGTGGGCGGTACGTTCGATCGGTCTTACGCACTCCTGCTAATGCTGCGATACTTACATTTACATGGGCGAGACCGCGTATTGGATTGATCTTGTACCATACCTTCGGGTACTTGGTGTACTGTGTCCCTCTCATTCATGGTTCTCGCTCTAGGTAGACTACTATAGATATGTAGTGTGTAGACATTGGTAGACCACACTTATATAAAAAGTACATGAGACCAAGACCCCGATATGTAGCATACTTAAATGTATCGTATTGTGTACCCTCGGGTACCATATGTTCCGATTTGTCTGATATGCACTCCTACGGGGGAAATGTATAGGATGATATATGTATATATCTATATCAATGAGCCTGATGCTTCGTTCTTATTCGTATGCTGAATTTTATTCCCAAATTAGAAAGCGTAAGGTGAGTTGTCTAACATTGTAATATTGTAGAGTCCACAGGTCATCTCCATAGGGTGTCTAAATTGTTGATCATAGGAGCTATTCTCCAAGGTGTATAATTGAAAAGAAATTATGGGGTTGTGATTTGGTTGATTTAAGGATTGATTAAATTGGTATTTTAAAATAGAAAGATGATTGCTGGGAGTTTTGGGTTTCGCTCTTAAAACTCACGTAATTCCCACCTCTTAGTTTATAGTCTCATCTAAGAGCCATTGATGAATAGTCTTCGATGGAAGATTTTGCTTTAAACGCTCTTTTAGAATGAAAAACAATCGAGGAATGTTAAACACTTGTTCAACAATTAATTTAGACTCTTAGCTTGCATTTGTAATCAAGGCCTGGCGTATGCAGGGATCTTTAAGTTCACACGTTGTCAAGAGGATAACTAGGTTTTATAAAGTTTCTACACAAGTGATTATCACCACGATCCATTGAAGTATAAAGAGGAGGTGGGGGATATTACCTTGATCGAATTGAGTTTCCAAGTAGAACCCCAACATAAAAGTTTAGAACTCCATGGAAATTATAAGGCAAATCATAATTGAAGAGAATTTATTCATAAAAGGAACTTTGAAAAAATTAGAATTCAATTGCAAAACCTAGGAATGAAAAATACAAATTATTGAGAGAGAAAACGAGATGTGTGTTCCTACTGAAAGATTACGTATGCTTGAAATCAACAATCTCCAGAAAAAATGAAGTCTTCAACCTTTAATCCTACTATAAAACCGCCAAAACTATGGAAAATAACACTTCTTCTATGAAAACCTAACCCTAGGAATCAAAAAGCTGCCTTCTCCTTCTCTCCTTTAGCTTTTATACCATTTTCCATTGTGATCCCGCATTGATAGTTGAATGATGAACGTGCCCTTTCATTAGAATCGAATTCCTGCTCAATTCTCGCAATTCTCACACGGGTGTCTGGAGTGCGGAGTTAGTGAATTATCTTAGGTACGGGTTACTCTGCCACTTTTGTAACACCCGAAATCTACCCTAACAGTTTCGGACTTGTTTAGGGTATATTAAAAGCTAAATGGAATTGTTTGGAAATAAATAAGCAAGAACTTGGAATTAATATAACAGTTAAGGGTAAATTAATACTTTACCAATTCATGACCTAAGGGTCATAATTTAATAAGTTCATATGTCAAAGTAGGATTTTGATAAATTGAATTGAGAATAAAAATGAAAATGAGGACCAAAGAGTAATAAAGGAAAGATATTAGAATAAAATAAGGAAGAAAATTGTGGAAGAGACAAGTATGGCTTGAAGAAACCGAGTTTAAATCGCAGAGGGAAATGAAATAAAGGGGACCCAAGATCAAATAAGGATAAGGCCAAAATAAATATCTCATTTGGTCTTGGAGAAAAGAGCAAAAGCGGGAGAGAAGAAGAAGAAAAGAAAGGAAGAAGAAAGAGAAAGGAAGAAGAAGGAGATCAATTATGGAACTACTAAATTTAGTATAGAATTTGAGTATGAGTGTAAAGGAACTAGGTATATTTATATGAAAACTATGGGTGTATGGAAAAGTATTGATGTTTGTATAATAGTATGGATTTGTATAGTTCTGGGTATAAAAAGTATAGATACATGGTATGGAACCCTCTATCTCGTGTATGATTTGGGTTTGGAAACTCCCAACCTCATTTCTGGTTAGGTTTGAGTTGAGAAGAGCTCACAGGCTCCTATAGATGTGTGTTTTGGGAAGAGTCACAGTTGCGAGTTAGACCCGAAAGATTTCCCTTTATTTTGAGTCATACTCAGACCTTAGAGCGGGTTTTGGATCAGAAATAAAGAGAATTTGGCGAGTAATCTCTTCTCATAAATTGTACTTGTCGATGAACTTGATGTTAGACTTTGAATTTCTCAGTCGGACCCACGTAGGCCGAGTTATGAAAATTAACTTTA
This sequence comes from Tetrastigma voinierianum, assembly GCA_016808115.1. Classification (NCBI taxonomy): domain Eukaryota; kingdom Viridiplantae; phylum Streptophyta; class Magnoliopsida; order Vitales; family Vitaceae; genus Tetrastigma; species Tetrastigma voinierianum. Next base: position 142,702 of record JAEQBH010002419.1, on the reverse strand, counting down.
CTTTCAGACTTAGTCTAATGGGCGGGGTCGGCCCATAGAGTCATGCGACGAGGTCAGCGAGACCTCATGCAACGGAAGGTCAGCGAGACCTCATGCGTGAGAGGAGTCGATGGGGTTAGCGGGACCTCATGCGGGAGGTCGACGAGCCTCATGCGGCGAGAGCCCAGCCCAGGACCTCAGCCACATGGTTCGCCGGACCTCATGCGGTAGGGTCGACGGACCTCATGCGGCGAGAGGTCAGCGGGGGGTCGGGCGGACCTCATGCGGCGAGTCCGCAGACCTCGTGCGGCGGGTCGAAGCCGGGACCTCATGCGGTGGGAGTAAGTAGACCTCATGCGACGGGGGTCAGCGGACCTCATCACATGAAATCAGCGGACCTCGTCTGTGGGGCTCGGCTCGTCCTAGATTGACTACGTATGACCTCAAACCCGGAGAGGGTCATAACTTCTCGTCGAACTCAGATTTAGGTATTCTTGGACTACATGGAAAGCCCATTGAGTCGAGAATCCATTAATATGCTGAGGAGGATAGGATATGTTAGACCGAGGTGTCAAACCGAGCTCACTGAGGTCAGGTCAGCTCGTCCCGGTTAGTCGGCTCGTCTGGGTTGATTCACGTTTGACCTCAGGCAGGAAGGTCATAACTCCTTCGTGAACTCGGTCGGGTGTTCTTTGACTCTATGGAAAGCCGGTAGTCAGAATCCGTGATAAGTATGCTTGAGGAGGATATTGGGTGTCAGACCGAGGGTGTTAGATCGAGCTCATCGAGGTCAGGTCAGCTAAATCCAGGTTCGAGGATTTGACTACGTATGACCTCGACCCCGGAAGGTCATATCTCCTTCGTCGAACTCCGATTCGGGTGTTCTTGAACTCACTGGAAAGCACATTGAGTCAGAATCCAGCCATACATAGTATGATAAAATTGGAACTCATATTAGGTCCATAAATAAGGAAAAATAGTAAGCAGATATGATAATCATAGTATATCATGCATAATATAAGATAGATATGAACAAGAAATAGCAACATAAGTAGTTTTGATATGAAAAGGAATATAGAAGAAAAGAATAAAATGATAAATTTGAGAACGTATAATTGTATGGTACTTAAGATCGGATATTGAATGATAAGACATATGTGATCGTGTATTTATCACGCTGAATCTTCACGACGGCTTCTATCACGTGAGCGGGGAGCACGTACATATGATCAGTGCTTTGGCACGTATACATGACTAGTGCTTCAGCACTCTGCTGGTCGACCGCTATTCGTGGGCGAGACACGTCTACATTACACATGCAAATCTTGTACCTTAGGGTATATATTGTGTAGAGTCTCGTTCCATTCTTTATCTCGATCGAGACGAATGTTTATACGTGTGTATCTGAATAAGAAATGATAAAAAGGTAAATAGTTTGGACATGAAGGGTACCTAAGGGTATTAAAGAAGAAGTCTATGTTATGCACTCCTATGGGAGATAGGACAGTCTGATAAAGTACAAGTATAGAAATGTATGAGTATATGTCATAAGATATGATAGTCTAATAAAGTACATGAAGATATAAGTTAACAAGATATAAGATGTTACCAGGAATGAGTATTAGATGCACGAATGACTAAGCATATATGAATATAAGAATGAGTAAATGCATGCATGATAAAAATATAGAAATATATGTATTATAGAGAGAAATAGGAGGAAGCCTTAGTAATATGAAGCTATAGATATGAGGAAACGAATACAAATTTAAAAGTAATGATATTATATATTTATAAGCAATCATGATAACAATAGTTATTAATGCTTATGAGATATGCAAAATGTAATAAAATGGATTGCTTGTGTCTGACCAAGTAGAGGGATAGATTGGCATGCCGAGTAGGGAATAAGTCTGTGACATACAAGTTACGTTACGATATCGGGGGCCCCGTTTGGGTCGATGACATAGATCCGGATTTGGATCATGGTGGCCCAGGGTCACCAGCCCGGGCCTTTATAAGATGATCATTGTCTCATACACAATGATAACAACGCCTCGGGTGGATAAGACCCGCTGTTTCGTATGGTAGTACGACACCTTCAGGCCCTTATAAAGTTTCCTATATCCACTTCTTTGGTATTCTGAGGCATGAAACATAAAATAAATGATTTGAATATGACATGTGGGAAGATATGATATGATATGAGAAGCATAGCACTGCTATGTGATGATAAGTTCTGTAACTTGAGATTATACAATCCGACATAATATATGAAAATGTATAAAAGTGTAAAATGATCTAAAAAGTTAATATGAAAGAGAAAGTAATATGAAAAGTATAACATGAATACAGTATATGAAATTAGTACATGATGATAAGTTTTGTAACATGAAATTATACGATCCGACGTGATATATGAAAATGTATAAGAATGTAAAATGATCTGAAAAGTTAATATCATAATACAGTATGGGGAAACAGTATACGATGACAGTATATGATCATAGTACATGAAAACAATACATGAAAATAGAACATAACAAATGGTATATAGTATATAACCATGAAAGTAATATATGTATAAGAATATGACATGCATAGAATAGGATATGTAATATGAACCATTAGAAAGATAACGAATAAATGATAAGTACTAGAATAGAATATATGATATGAATATATGATAGACATACCTAAATGAATAAGAGGGAGGCATCTTTATGAACACATGATAGAAATGCATAAGAAGTCTTGGAAACGATAGAGATAAGTAAAAGATGACAAAGCACAGGAATACAGTAAAGTATAGATAGGAATTATGTCAAAGACAGAAAACATGTGACATGCAATAGGAATGTGAAGATGATAAATAATAAAAAGTTATATAAATTTGTATAGATATACTTCAAAATGCATATGTATATAAGCTTGTGGCCAGTCACCATGGGTGGTTGTTCATGCTTAGCATATGTTCCCATAGCGTAAAGCTTAGCGCGGTGTTCAATCGGAGTGTAGGTACGAAGCGAAGACAGGATAGAGACGAGGACATCCCACGCATCGGCGAAGAGCCATCCTCGGAGATAGGTGCTCATCGCACATACTGCGATCTCTGATGTTTTACTGTTAGAAAAAAAATGTACATGTATATAAGTAAATGGGACTCGGTAAATGTGTTTAGATTTTGATGGACACCACTGCGGTGGTAGTTCTTTTTGTAAAATGAAAATGATTTTGTTTATTACGAGGGGAAATTGTTTGTATAACCCGCAGTCTGAAGTTCAGCTACGAGAAAGAACAGGTCAGTGAGTCCGGTATGTAACACGAAATATACCCTAGTCGTTTTCGACATGTTTAGGGTATTTTGTAAGCATAATTTGATTGTTTCGTGAGTTAAATGCGAAACACGGATGAAGACAGGAAAGTTACAAAACTTAAGGACAAATGTAAATTGTCAAGGGGCTTAAAAGTCATAATTTAAGAAAGACTATGGGCCAAGAAGAAATAATAGGAATTGTTGTGTAATTCTAGAAGATGAGAGGCAAAAATGCAATTAAAAAACTAACCCCAAAAATGGGTTTTGGAGAATGATGAGGCCTTAGCAATCATGGAATTTAAAGACCAAATTGGTCTCATTTGTGGGAGGAAAAAAAAAAGTGGAGAAGAAGGAGAAAAAAGAGAAGAAGAGGAAGAGGAAGAGGAAGAAGATGGAGGAGTCAAGATCAACCAAAGCTAAGGTATGGAAACTAACTTTGGTTATGGATTCTAAGAGATAATGTATGAATTGCCATGCTTGGTTGGTTAGTAACGTCCCCCGAGCTTGGGGGTTTTTGCTAGGGTTCATCTTAACCCAAAATGATGGCAAGTAAGGTGGGTAAAACCCCATATGGCACAAGAAGCTCATGAAATCCTCTCTTTGAGGATGAATTCATGGTTAATTGAGAGTAATTGAATTAGGGTTTAGAATAAATCCTAACAAATCCTTGAGTTTGATTTGTGTATGAGTTATAAGCATATTGGAATGGGTTTTGAAGTAATTCATGATAGGTCTTTGAACTAAAATAAGTATTGAAGGAGGAATTGAATAGAAAGAGATTCGAGGTGAATTAAAAATGGTTTTGATGTGTGTTTGAAGTGTAGGGGATTGATTGGGTATCAAAACATGGAAAAAAGAGGTGAAAAACACACATTCTAGGTATTTTTCGGGTGATGTATCTTAGTACACCTTGAATGTCTTAGGTACACTTTTGTGTTACGGCATTTTGGCCAATGTGTGCCGGTACACTTTAGGAAATAATCTTGGGTACACCCTGATCTACGTTACAGTTTCGGCCAGGTTTTCGTATTTTGGCCATAACTTCCTCATTTCTTATCAGGTTGAGTGATTCAAGTGGCAGTGCAAAATAGACTTCAAGTATAACCATCCATATAGAAATAGATATCGTCAAATTCTGAGCTCTAAGTTTTCGAAAAATCCACTCAAAGTGAAATTTATGTAAGCGATTCTGCGCCGATCTTGAATATGGAGTAGTCGAGGGTTATTCGGACGTAAATAAATTTGAACACTTTAGAGACCGGGATTCAGTTGGAATAGAACGCAACTTTTGTAGCTTGAGCCTGAATCGGTGCCGATATGAGGAATTTGCTTGGCTTTGCACTGGTTGTTTTTCAGCGTGTTTAGAGTATTTTGCAAGGCTGTAGGTAGGCCACCAAGCAAGAGCCAGCTGAAAACCCTTGATAAAACTCAGGAGTGCAGCCATAACCATAAGGCAGAAACATGTTTATCCAAGAGGATTATCCCAGGCACATGGATATATAATTGGGGGCCAAACAATAAGCAATTGTAATGTAATTAAGGAAAGTTAATGGCTAGAATGCTAAATAATTTAAAAACCCTTATTATAAAAAGGAGTGTGGAGACCAAAAATGCATTTTTGGTCTCGAATAAGCCTACGGAGGAGGAGGAGGAGAAAGAGAGGAAGGAGAAGAAGGGAAAGAAGAAGAGGAAGGAGGGGAGCAAATCGAGGTATGGATACTTGACCTTGGTATGGAAACTATGGATTTTAGCATGTTTTGGTGTGAGTACTTGAGTATGTATTGCTAGGGTTTCCATTGAAGACATTAAATTGATTCCGTCTCTAGGGGTTTTGCTAGGCAAACAGTATAACTCTAGATTTAAGGAAGTTTGGTTGAAAAGCCCTGGTTCATAATGAAGCTAGATATGGAATCGTCGAAATTCCAAGGATTTGTAAGGAGTGGGTGAAAATTGGTATGAATCCACAAATATTCCTTTGCAAATTAAAAGTATTTGTGGAGTTCTTGGGAGGGATTCCATGTTAGTTTTTGATGAAGGATGCATTAGGAGTGATCTAAGGATGATAAGGCATGAAAAATGGGAGAAACCACCCAATTTGGGCACTTTTCGGAGAGTTCTACCAGTAGGATTGAAGGAGTCTACCGATCAGAATATCGTTACCCCAGTCATTTTTAGCCAAGTCCTAGGTAGAACTTAAAGTCCACACCGGTAGGGCTATGCTAATTCTGATTTTGACCGAGTTTCGTATTTTGGCCCGTAAGCACATTTCATTTGCTTCTCCGATTTAGGAAGTGATTCAAGTGGTACATGTAAAATAGGCTTGAGGAGAACGGAAATATATTTTATAGAGTATCTCAAATTCTGATTCTAGATAGACTCAAAATTCACTGAAAGTGGGGCGTATGCAAGCCCATTTCTGCATCGATTGATCATGGGTGATGCAGATTTGTTTAGGACGTAACTTGAGTTTCGGTGCTCCGAGATGGGGTGATTCAGTTGGAATAGAACCCACGCAGCACCTTAACTTTAAAATAGTACAAATATCAGTGCCAAATATCGAGACAAGGCACTTGGAAAATAAATATTGCAATCTGTACCTTAGTAAAATCGGTAAAAGCAGGCTAGTTGGCATGAAATGCCATAGCTTTAGTTTGAATGATCGATTAGTTTGATTCCAATTCACAGGTAAAGCGATTCAGAGGAAGAATAAGAATACATGATTGGAGTGTGATTATATCACAGCATCATACCTTATCAGGTATGAAATACGATAATCGTGAACACGTAATGTGGCTAAGAATGCCATATTCTAAAGCAGGTAAATTGCGAACTCATATAATTATAAAAATGAGATCGGCTATTGTTGACATAGCACTTCTGTCTTCACGATTAGTACTTGGTACTCTGTTAGTGCTCGGCACTCTGATTAAGGCTGCCGGTACTCTGTTAGTGCTCGGCACTCGATTAGTACTTAGGGTACTCACTGGTAGTGCTAGGCACTCTGATTAATGCCCGGTACTCACGTCTGTTAAGTGCTCACGGCACTCTGTCTGGTGTGCTATGGCACTCAGAACTGTATGCAGATCATACTTACAGTACTTTATATGTGAATATTGTATGATAATCCACCCACGTTAGTAAGTGACCGATGGGTCGATAATTTATATGATAAGCATGTGTGCCAGAGAAATGCCAGGTGTCGATTGATGTACCCGTGCGTCAAATCCCGAGTGAGTGACTGCAACTCTCGGGACTGAGACCATTTCACTCATAGTGCCATAACCTCTGATCCGGGTAGTACCCTCTGGTGCCCCAGGTATAATGAACTGTGTAGTACTGCGGGTACTTTTATAGAAGAATAAGCATAAGTCAAGATTTAACTGTAAGCACTAAGTCCCAAAGTCGTAGGCATAGAGTCGGGTGATAAGCATAATTACTTGTATAAGTCCATTATCTGAATGCATGAGGTCGATACACATTATTGTTATATGCTTATTATAACTGGGTACACACATGTTGTATATATGTTTCCCACTAAGGCGTAAAAAACAGCCGCGGGTTTAATAGGTGTAGGTACGAGAGAAGGCGTCGAGAACCGCATTCTTCAAGGCCAACACGCAGTAGGGGTTCATCAACGTAAGGTTCCGCACTCGATGATCATTGTAATTGTATAGTTTTTTGAATATGTAAATGGGACTTAGTCTTGTATATCGACACTATAAACACCACAGCCGGTGTTAGTTTTATTACGGACTTTTGTATATGATTTGGATATATTATAAGACTTGGATATATACCAATGTATAATTATTCGGAGTAAAGTGATATATATATAGGGTCTGTCCGGACTCGGTTGGTGTGTCGGGTCGGTAGGAATCGAGGGAGTAATGAGACAATGCAACTGGAAAATAAATATTGCAAATTGTTCCTCGGTAAAATCGGTACGACTAGTTGGCATGAAAATGCCCTAACTTGAGATTTGGGCGATCCGTTAAGTTGATTCAATTTACGGGTAAAGGAAGTAGATTCATAGAAGAATAAGAATACATGAATAAGGTGTGATTACATGCTCATCATGCCTTACCGGAGTATATGGAATACGATGCGTCATGAGCGCGTAATGTGGCTAACAATGTCCTATTATAAGATAGTAAGGATTCTCGAACTCATATAATTGTAAAACCACACCAAGACCGGTTATTTAATGACACGACACTCACATCACGATTAGTACTTCGGTACTCACATTGTAGTGTACGCACTCTTGTCTAGACTAGTACTTCGGTACTCGATTAGTGCTGCCACAGCTCTTGATTAGTGCCCGGTACTCTGATTAGTACTTCGGTACTCTGGTAATTAACTCCGGCACTCCGGTGGGCATGCCGGTACTCCCGATTAATGCCAGTACTCTGATTAATGCTACAGCACTCTTGTCTGATAAGTGCTATGGCACTCTGTTCGATATTCGGCTGATCTGATTAGTGCTACGACACTTCGTATTATATAATATCTTCTAGTACTAATTGTGTGTTGTGTCCTACTCATTGATGTGCTAGTGCAGAGTGATCGAAAACAGGTTATGATAAGACTACAAATAGAGAATAAGAATAAAGATTTGAATGTACCTCTGTATCTGTTAAAGTAGTACCTCACGAAGATCACTCCACAATCTCTGAATAAGTTCGTAGTACATCACAGGTACTCACTGTCTCGATTAAGCTCTGTGGTACCAGCGGGTACTCCACGGCTATCCCGAAAATGCTTTTGTAGTACCCTACGGGTACTCGATCGATAAAGTTAAAGTAGTACTACGGGTACTCCTGTATACGGTAAGTTAATCAGCACGTATCACGATTAAGTTAAGTAGCCTGGGTACTCTTGTATTTGATTTAGTTACGTAGTACCTCACGGGTACTCCTGTCTTTCTGAATAAGTCTGTAGTACCTCGGGCCTCCTATTATCGATAAGTCTATGGCCCACCTACAGAGGTACTCCACGTATCTGATAAGTCCTGTAGTACCTACGGGTACTCCTGTATCTAATAAGTCCTGTATCTGATAAGTCCTATATCTGATAAGTCATGTATCTGAATAAGTCCTGTAGTACCTACGGGTACTCTGGCTTATCGATAAAGTCTGTATCGATAAGTCCACATATCGATAAGTCTGTATCGATAAAATACATATCCCGAATAAGTCTTGTAGTACCTATGGGTACTCTGTCTCTGTATAAGTTATGTAGATTCCTACGGGTACTCCGTATGCGAATAAGTTAAGTTTGATTAAACTACGTAACTTCTCACGAGAGTCTGAGGATAATAATCTATTATAATTATAAGTTTTGAATAAGAATAAGCTACCTTAACTCTACGGGAGTCTGAGATGAAAATCGTGTATAAGTATAGGATAAGTAGAACTCTGCTCCTACGGGAGGTCAGAATAAGTAGAAGTCCCCTGTAGCTTCAAGGTTACTTAAGGTATAATGAATCTGTGATCTGTACCTACGAAAGACTAATGTCCGTATCTGTAGAAGTATGATCTGATCTTGTATCTGATCTAACCTTGTATGTGATATTATCTTGACCTGTTCCGACTCATCGTACCTACGGGTACCTTCGCACAAGAATAAGATAAAGTAGGCAGTATAAGTCGAGTAAGACCGGGATATACTTACGTAGAACAAGTATACGATACAAGTACTAATATAAGTTTTTGTAGTACCCCGCGGGTATTTATTTCCAGAATAAAGGATAAATTACGCCATAGAGTGTAATTCCTGAGTAAGCATAAGATCAGAATATGATAAGTATAAGTCTGTATAAGCCTAAGTGATTGTATAAGTCATTATGTGAATGCGATATTCTAATACACACATTCTTGTTATACGTAATTATGTTTTACGGCATAAGAAATGTTTCCCTTCGCGTAAGAAGCTTGTACGAGGAGTTTTTAATCCGGGTGTAGGTACGGTGAGACATCGTGAGCATCCCGCATCTGTTTGGAGCCCGACACGCTGGGCGTTCACTACATGTAGGTTAAAATTATACGATTTGTAATGTAAAAGTAAAGTTTGTATTTGTAAATGGGACTCAGTTATATGTATATAATATTTTGATTCTGTTATAGGATGTGGGCCATACCCACAGGTACCAGTGGCTTTTAAAAAAAAAATTAGGTAAAGAGTCCCAGTATCTGGTCTCGCGTCCCGGACTCGGTTCGGATCCACTAATCGGGTCGGACCGGGAATCGGGATAATGACATAATTATATAGTTTCGCTGGAACTTCGGTTGGATCGCCGTTCGGGTCGGATCGGGAATGGGGCGTGACAGCTTTCTACATGGGTGTCTGGAGTGCAAGGTTGGAAGTGTCACCCAGGTACGGGTTGGTCAGCCCAGTGCTTTTGCATGGGTGTGTGCAGGTGAAATCTGTGCCGTCTGGAGTTCTACCTTGTTCCGACTTGTTTGTACTTAGAAACCGCTGACGGTTTGCCATCATCCTGATGATCGTATTAAACCTCGGGACCACGAACCCTTGTAACAATTATATTATGAAACACTTAGAAAAACACGTATGAGTCGAGAAACACGAAAACAATTAAAAGTACCTATTCTTCTACAAAATGTGAGCAGAAATTATGACGAGAAGGTATTTAATTCCGATATAATTATTGCTGCTTTTATGTATTGACACACCCCTGACGCATCTTGCTAGTCCCTAGCAAGATTTAAACTAGTGATACCTGCTTGTAATGATTTCCAACAAATGTACTAGGCACAGTTAAGCTTTGCAAGTTTCTCAAAAGGGCAAAAATTAAACATAATACTTGAACCTGAAATAGTGTGCACCCGTGTGACTCGAACAAGAGCCAAACCACGAGTCTCAAACAATGAACATAACAACAGTTAACCTGAAACCAAGCTATTCATATAAAGGACCGTAGGTGGGAGAAAAAACAGGCTGCTATGCTAGCGAAATAAATGAGCGATGAGTATGAAATGGGTTGCTTATAACATGCTTCTTATGCATAAAAATCGAGAGGAATAACTAATACAACTGAATTCAAAGAGGTCTATAAGGATTATAATGACCATAGGCTACACAAATAGGGCAAAATGAACAAAATGGGTGTTAGCATGACATGGAAGTGGTCTGCCAGTGCGAAACCACCTAATCTAGCCTACTATCTTGCTACTCAATGTACTCCCGAGTCATGTCGAAGAAAACACGTCCTCATCGACGTAATTGTCTAGCTCCTCCGAGTCTCCCTCTAAGTCAGGAGGAGGGGCGTCTCCCAATGTAGGCTCTCCTTGATAAATATGACTCTCGAGCCTGGAGAGCCTATGGTGGCTGCTGTTCCCCAAATGCATTTAGAACCACCCATGAATTCGACTCCATTCTCTTCAAGCGGGGGATGTGCTCATAGGTGCAAGTGTTGTAGGCAGAGAGGCCAGAATATTAACCCACTTAGAGGGGATGTGAAGGCTGGGGTCTCTTAGATGCAACTCGGCTCTTGGCCTCCATTTGGTTTGTAATATGCCCCAGCTTAGGAAGAACCCTCTTTTCCTTAACCACTCCCCTCATCCCCGCTCTTCCACAAGATTTATCACTAGAGATGGGAATGGAATATGCCGACTTTCAGTTGAGGACTGCAGAAAGTCTCTCATAATGCACCATATGGCCAAGGCATAGTCAACAAGCTTCCCGGTCAACACCTCATATAAAAACTAAATTTCTTCTTTGCTTGGATATTTCTCGTTGCCCTTTGGTGGAGTCACATGTGAATAATCTTGTTCATCAATGCATATTCCGGCTTGAGCTTCCCTGGCACAAATTCCTTATTAATACGAAACCACTCATGTCCACGGGATGAGTGCACGCCAGTGCTCAGCGAACAAATGGCGTCGAAATCGGTGATGGCCACTGGGAGGTAAGGAATTCGTCCAGAGCGCGGGGCCAACTATCTTTGTGGGGAGTGAGCTATCAGTCAGGGGTGATCTTTGTATCGGCTTGCCATCGTTGGTCTCTAGTAAAGGTCTCTCGCCCGGCTGATTTTCTCTCAAATTAGTGTAACTCGAACAGGTGAGTAGATGCCCACGAACCGATTGCACACAAGCGCAAATTTGATGGGAGTACAAATTTTATTCCCAAGCGTAGGAATTAAGGTTGTCTAGCATTGTAATACTGTTGGAGTCCACAGGTCATCTCCACAGGGAGTGGTCTAAATTATTGATCCTTAAGAGCTATTCTCCAAAAGGTGTGTAATTGAAAAGGAAATTATGGGGTTGTGATTGGTTGATTTAAGGATTGATTAAATTGACTATTTTAAAATAGAAAGATGATTCTTTGGGATTTTTTAGGTTCGCTCCACCAAAACTCACGTAATTCCCACCTCTTAGTTTATAGTCTCATCTAAGAGCCATTGATGAATGGTCTTTGATGGAAGATTTTGCTTTAAACGCTCTTTTAGAATGAAAAACAATCGAGGAATGTTAAACACTTGTTCCTTGATTAATTCGGACTCTTAGCTTGCATTTGTGATAAAGTACAAGCGTGTCGCAGGGATCTCGTTCTGCACGTTGTCAGAGATGCCCGACTAAGGTTTTATAAAGTTTTTCTACAAGTGATTAACATCACACGATCCCATTGAAGTATAAAGAGGAATTGAGGATATTACCTTGATCGAGGGTGAGTTTCCAGTAGAACCCGACTATAAGTTTAGAACTCCATGAAAATTATAAAGCGGAATGCATAATTGAAGAGAATTTATTTCATAAAAGGAACTTTGAAAAAATGAAATTGATTGCAAAACCTAGAATGAAAAATACAAATTCTTGAGAGAGAAAACGAGATGTGTGTTCCTCTTGAAGATTATCATACTTGAAATCAGCAAATCTCGAGAAAAATGAAGTCTTCAACCTAATCTATAAACCGCCAAACTATGGAAAAGAACACTTCTTCTATGAAAACCTAACCCTAGGAATCAAAAAGTTGCCTTCTCCTTCTCTCCTTTAGCTTTTATACCCTTTTCCATTGTGATCCCGCATTGATAGTTGAATGATGAACGTGCCCTTTCATTAGAATCGAATTCCTGCTCAATTCTCGCAATTCTCACACGGTGTGCGAGGTACGAGGTTAGTGGTGTGCCGGTGCAGGTTGCTCTCTACCATACCTGCATGGGTGTGCAGTACGGGTTGGAGGGGGCATGCCAGGTCACGGGTTGGTCTCCTTTGGTGCTTGCGCATGGGTGTAGGTACGGAATTGAAAGGCTGTGCCGGTACGGGTTCACTCTACCCTTGTTTCAGCTTGTTTTGTACTTTGAGAAACTTCGCGGTTGCCATCATCCACGATGATCATGTCGACTGGGACCTGAACCCTTGTAGCGATTATGTATGAAACATGAAAAATGCAATGCAATTTTGGCTCACGAAAACAATTAAAAGTACCTATTCTTATGCAAAATGTGAGCAAAGTATGACTTGAAGGTGCTAAATTTCGATATAATTATTGCTCTTTTGTGTATTCAACACCTGATAGACAGGAAATACGTAAATGATAGAAATTCTAATATTGATAGGACACATCTAGTATACTTAAGGAATCATGCCTTAGCATACTTCTGTTTCGCACTGTATGATAGGGAATAAGTAAAGTATACAAAACCTGATAAAGTCATGGAACATAAACCATGTAAATTTGAATAATGAACAATAAGAAAGAAAGGAGTTCGGTTAAAGCTCTGTTTATTTATGTACCTACGTATAGGCTACATCTCTACGAGAGATGTAAGAATTTTTTGTTAAAAGTCTCATAAGGTCTGAGTAGGCGAATTATGTAAATAACATGAGCGAGGAACATGGCTGAAACCCGAAAGTCATGAAACATGTAAGAGACTAATCGGATACCTTGACATGAATATAAGTCACGAAAATGATTATGATATAAACCGACAATCTGTTTGTTTTTGGATATGTTACGGTCTGTATGAACTTAGGTAAATGTATTTGATGTGATCATGCTGCTATGGACCTAATGTAATCAGGTATTTGATATGTATCTGTATAAAATCACGATCGACCACTGTATGTATTTGATATGACTACGATATGTTCGGAGCTTGCCATTGTATATGTATAAAGTTTACTCTGAATGTAGTCGACTGTCATACATGTACAAGATATGAATTGCAACATGTAAAAGACATGACACATGGAAATAATACTAACATGATAATGATATGGAATCTGAAAAGGATAAAACCTACATGTGTAATATGATATGAGTTAGAAGTCACATATGAATAGGTTTCGTTATATGCATAAGGAAAAGTAAATGTAAAGATTGGCAGCGATTATTGTTATTAATTAGTCCTGTTTTATATGTCCCCACTAAGTAAAGCTTAGCACAAGTGTTCAATCGGGTGTGGGTATTGAAGAGGAGGCAGAGGACGGGGACATTCCGCACAGTGATACAGTTATCCTCATGAATGGGCGGTGCTCGCCAGTAGCCTTCGCGATCTACGATGTTTGTAGTGAACATGTATATGTATAAGTAAATGAGACTCAATATATGTGTATATATTTTGATGGACACCACTCCGGTGGTAGTTATATTTTGTATTTTGTATACAATATTTTGATACAGTTATAAGACTTGGAACCACCAATGTCTGAAAAAGAAAGTAAAGAGTCTCAGTCCAGTCTCTCGCTCCTTCGGGAGTGACAAAAGCGACGTTAGATGGGCTAGAAAAATTCACTTACGTTAGTTCTCTTCTATCCAATGAAGAAAGGGAACAATTACAACTCGTACTATTAAATAATATAGATGTATTTGCCTGGAGCCACTTAAATATAGTTGGAATTAACCCGACGGTGGCCTCTGCTTGAAACTTAAAGTTATTCCATGACCGAACTAGTAAAGGCGAGGAAAGTGAGGCGTTCCATCACCACTTTGCCATCAGTTATTCAAATGGGGAAGTAAACAACTTCTTGGGGCTTGATTTCATCGAGAAGTGAAGTATCTCGAATGGATTTGACGACGTGGTGGTGGTCACGAGAGAGCGATAAAAGTGGCGGTATGTGTGGATTACAGCGACCTCATGGAGAATGCCCCGAATGGCACCCTTTACTTGGTGTATCGATCAATTGTTGATCTTGCATGATCGGGCCGCGGGATGCTGTCATATTTGGTGCTTTCCTGCGAGATATCATCGATTCAGCCACTCGCTTTGGCCGTAGAAAATGAAGCCTTCACATTTACACCACACGAGTTATACTATTATAATGTGATGCATTTTTTCTTGAAGAATGTCGGGGCAACTTATCAAAGGTTGGTAACTAAGATATTCTGACCGCTGTTGGGAAAAACCAAGGAGGTCTACATCGTCGATATGCTTGTCAAGTCAAAGTAACCGTCCACCGACATCTGCGAGCTTTTGGTAGTGAAACACATCATGGCTTCAACCCATTGACATGTGTGTTTGGAGTTAGTTCGGGCAAATTTTTAGGCTTTACGGTAACCTAGAGGGGGATAGAGGTCAATCATATTCAACTCAATGCTATAATGGATTCTCAAATTCCTACCTCCAGAATAGAATTATGACTAACTATTGGTGATAACTCTCTTGTTGGTTATGTTGGCTTCCGCGAGATCGGTTAAAACCTTTTTTTATCACTCTAAGGGGAGAGAAAAGAGCTGATTGGAATGAGGAATGGAGGCCGTAACTTTCATGGCAATCAAACAATATCTTACTGAACAACCAATTCTGGCTAGCCCTGAAGCAGGCGATACACTCTATCTTTACCTCGTGGTTTTAGAAGTCTCAATAAGTGCAGCTTTGTTTAAGGAAGATGAAAACCAAAAACATAGACCAATATTCTTCGTAAACAAATCTCTTTCTGAAGCAGAAAATCGATATATTCCCGTCTCGAACAAGCGACACTGGCACTCTATGTGGCAATTCAGAAACTCGGCCCTTACTTTCAAGCACACCCTATCATCGTGTTAACCAATCTGCTACGAAACATACCTGAACTGACCCATATCGAGGAGGATGGGCCGTGGCGATTGAGCTAAGTGAATTCGGTATTCAATATAAACCTCGCTTGGCATTGAAGGGGCAGTTGTTGGCAGACTTTTTAGCATAATTTCCCCAACGAGATGTGGACCTGAATAACGCTGGCTGGTGGATCCTTAATGTAGACGACGCTTCTCGACAAACAGGAGCTAGAATCAGTTTGCAACTTAAAGCCCCAACTGGGGAAATGATAGAACATGCCATACGACTAGACTTCCCCACGATACAATAATGGTCGGGCACTAAAGCAATCCCTAGCGAGTCACGACCTCATAGCGTCCGGTATCTTTAGGAAAAAGATCATCATCTGAGTGACTCTCAGGCGGTAGTAGGGCAGGTAAAAGGAGAATACGAAACATGAGACTAGTGCATGATCAAGTAAGTGTGTCTAGTTAAGGTGTAATTTGGAACTTTCGTGGCTTGGAAGCTTGAACATATCCCGAGGGGTTCGAATGAAAGGGCAAATACTTTGGCAGTAGTGGCCGCATCCCTCCCAAATAAAAGAAATGGTATTCATCCCTGTCTATTACCAGTCGGCATCATCAATTACTATCAATCAGGTAAATGAGATAGATGAAACATGTTCTTCGTGGATGACTCCAATAATGCATTATTTGACCTCAGGAAAATTGCTAGATGATAGGATTGAAGCCCACAAGATTCAGGTTCAGGCAACTAGATTTTCCCTTGTGAATGGGCAATTATATAAACGGTCTCTAAACAGGTCGTATCTTAAGTGTCTCACCTCTCAGCAGGGATAGTATATATTGGTAGAACTCCATGAAGGGATATGCAGAAACCATCTAAGCGTTAGAACTTTGGCTCACAGGGCCCACACACAAGGTTACTATTGGCCAACGATGAGAGCAGATGTTGCTGCTTACGTCAGGAAGTGCGACCGCTGCCAACGACAAACCCCCATCTCAAGGGTTCCAGCATAGGAACTAACCACCATCACAAGCCCTTGGCCCTTTTCTCAATGGGGGATCAATATAGTTGGACCACTGCCTACCGCCCCAGCTCAAAAGAAGTTATAGTGTGTTGCCACCGACTATTTCAAAAAATGGATAGAAGCTGAAGCCTTCACCTCCATCAAAGATAAAGATGTTGTCCAAATTGTGTGGAAGAATATAGTATGTCGATTCGGAATGCCTCAATCAATTGTAACTGACAATAGGCCACAATTTGATAGTGGAGTATACAAAATTTTTTGCCATGAGTTGAAAATCAAAAACTTGTATTCAACCCCATGATACCCACATAGCAATGGCCAGACGGAAGCATCTAACAAAACTCTCTTGACGGCTTTGAAAAAGTGTTTACATTCGGCTAAAGGAAAATGGGTAGATGAGCTACCAGTAGTTCTTTGGGCTTATAGAACAACCAACCGAAAGCCAAATGGAGTATCATCGTTCGCCCTCACCTATGGGATGGAGGCCATAATTCTAATAGAAATTGGGGTGCCACACTTCGAACGAAAATCCCAGAAGAGGCTAATACTGAAGCTATTGTCAAAGAATTAGATATGACAGACGAACTCCGTGAAGTTGTGGCTTTACGTATAGCATCGTATCAACAAAGAATGACAAACCTATATAACATGCGAGTAAAACAATGTGTATTTTGAGCTAGGGACCTAGTCTTGAGAAGGATCTTTAAAAACACGGTTGACCCAGTAATCGACAAATTCCAATCAAATTGGGAGGGGCCATACATGATAGTAAGAGTAGGGGCAGCTGAGTCGTACACATTAAATAAACTAGACGGGATGCCAGTGCCTAGGATGTCGAATGTTATGCATCTTGAAAGGTATTATCAATAAATTTTTCTTATTATTAATAAAGTTTTCTTTTAAATATTTTCAATTCTTGGAATAGCCTCCATACTAAAGACCGAGGAGAATTGGCTCCCCTTTTCTTTGGCACATACTAAAGACAGAGGTGGCTCCTAGTAATTGCAGTACTAAAGACGAGAGGTGGCTCACTTTTCCTTGGCACATACTAAAGACGAGTAGCTCCTATCTATTTGGCACACACTAAAGACCAAAGGTGGCTCTTATCCTGCTGGCACACACTAAAGACCATAAGTGGCTCCTAGCCTACTAGCACATACTAAAGACTAGGAGTGGCTCTGGTTTCTTTGGCACATACTAAACACTTGATAGTGAAAATATAGCCTGGCGCAAATCAAAATCCTAAGTGGCTGCGAACCCACTAGCTAAAAACAAAGCCCAGAAATGATGCTTTACCTACTGGCCCGTGTGCAGTCCATACTAGTTTCTAGTTCTCAAAAACTTGTAACAATAATATTCGTGTAACTATCCTTGTCAAGACTCATAATAGAAAATTATGAAATACAGAATATTGGTTGCATAAGTAAATCAAATATCAAATTTCAAAAAATTTCAAAATAAGCCAATGAAAAATTTAGTGATTATCTGAACATATGAGTCTTAACGACCATGCGGGCCCCTTGTAAATTTTAAAAAAATGGAAGAAACCCAAGATGTTCCAGCGAAAATCCCGGCGGAGCACTCTCTAGGGTTCCTCTGTAGCTTAGCCTGCGAATCAACCGGAGTATTTGTGGCATTAGTGGCTGCTAGGACCAGGTGGCACCTAGGGTTCATAAAAAACTCTAGCGGAAAAGGGTTGGAGGAATCAGGCATGTCATCTAGAACTTCTAGTTGATCACCACTGATTAGTGCCCAAAAAATGCTATTTTGAGCCCTATTTATTGTAGGTTTTGAGCACTTTTGTGTGTAATCAATAGAATTAACCCAGATTTGCATTAAGGTCCAGAGCTATTCCCTTGATCGCATTTTGTGGCTAATTTGTAGTTTTGCAAACTATTTATGCAATTGTGAAGGTCATCCAAGCACGAAGAATTGTGAATTCGAACTACGACGATGCCGAATCAATCGCGGAAGGAAAGAAGAGCAGAAGAGGCAAAGGAAATGAAGAAATGTAGACAATTTTGGCACCTTGCAAAATTTCACGAAGTCTGGATTGCCTCTGATTCTGACCGCTTTGACTTTCGGTTGACCCACTTTTTGCATTTTACCATTTTTGCCCTTCATGTATTATGGGTATTTTTGTATTTTTGCTTATTTGAGCACTATATAAGCTCAAAGCAAATCTTGTAAGAGACATTTTTCATTTCTGCATTTTACATACAGAGTACTGGGCGGGAGTTTTCCCGCTCATTTTCTTTTCTCTCATTTTCTTCCACTTCTCGGCTGCCAAACACCCTTTGAGGATGACAACTCAAGGGATGGTTGGCTAAACCTCCTTTATCCTTGAGGAGCTGACTGAGGGATTTCTGGGGCTACGAGTTTTTAAGGTAAAATGATGGTTCTCTATTTTTAGCATAGCTTGTTTATTTCCATTAATGTTTCTATCACCTAATTCTGGGTTTAGATCCCTTAGATCTACCTTGAGTTGACCAGTATTTAGTAATCTTTGGGGTTCGGTCGGATGTATTGCTTCAAATCCACGACATTCCGGATGGTGCCATCTATTTATCCCAGCTGTAGAGGGTAGATCAAGGAGATATGTTTTCACTGTCGGGGAGCATTAATGTCCAATAAATGCTATATTTCAAAAGGAAAATTATTAGGGTTCAGTCTTTTTCATATTTTATTTCAGTTTATTTTTAGTGTGCAAATCACCAACCCTCACTGTTTTTACAAAACCCCTAATCCAAATTGACATTCACATTTTGAACCCGACAAATCATTTACCGCGAGCTCATCCACAGTGTTCGACCCTAGAGCCACTATCTTGTAGTAGCTATGCTGCAGGAGGAATTTAAAGTTATAAATTTTGTTGATTAAGACACACGCACCACTACGACACGAATCCGGCTTGCGAGATGTTGTATTTGAACATCTGAAGATTGAAAACCATAGGCAAATATCAACTCGGGAGCCGTTTGATAAGTCACTCTCAGTACTTTGTCCTTGCCACGCTTGAGATTGAAGAGAAGGCAGTTCATCAACTGGTTGCCCCAACCTCATCAAAGTAAGTTCATTCAACCTCCAGGCTTGACTTCGACGCCAGCCTTGCACACAGCGCCATGCTTAACCAGGCGTCTTGGACCTAGCCCGACTCACCCATTGCTTCAGCCTTCCATCACGGCACCAGGCGGCGTGGCCGGGCGATCGGCTTCTTGGCTTCAATGTCCCTCTCTTTCTGCGCAGGTCAACCTCTGTGCCCTCCTTGGCCTGCCTCTCCCAGTGCTTAGACCTACCATTGGTCTTGTTTAGGACGTCTTCTAAGGCGTGGTGCTTGGAAGCAGCTGATTGAGCATAACACCACAGCTTCTTAGCATCGTCCAACCAAAAATAAAGTTCCATGTGCTGGCGCGCCATATTCAAGATAGCGGTGACAACCTATAAAGGAAGAGGTGTTAGAAGAAAATCACAGCATAAGATGCACGTTCAAACATTAAAAGCCTAGCCTTACCAACTCAGCCATCTTGTTAAAATCATAGTTGCGATTATACATTCCGTCTCGGCCACTCGGTAGCGAGATTTTTATCCATACTTATGGCGGGAAGGAATGAGAGCCTCTTCGGAAAAAGCCATAGCGGTATTGAGGTTGGTGGGGGTAAGGGTGATAATATATGGGTGATAGAAATTGTCCCTCTGGTTGAAGGGTTCTAACGATCAATAATTGACTCGAAGCGACCTACGGACTAGGAATGGGTGTGTGTTTGTCGAAAGGGTGATCCCCACTTCATCGTTTGAGCAGTGAGTTCAGCACCGACTATCGGGACCTTGGCCTGCGGGGGGACCCGGAGACCGGGTGCGAGGGTTGGACCCGTCCCAACCACGAGCGGTGGACTAATGGCTGTCTACACTTGAGAGAAAGCCTTACCAGTGACATCATGGTACAGGAATCTACAATTTGAGGTCCATCTCAAGGATGTGGAAGACTCCCTAAAGGCATCCTGGGCGGCGCCCTCTAGAGCAAGAAGGGTATCAGAGGCTCGTTCTAAAGAGTAAAAAATAATTACTATTGAATGTACGAACCTCTTCATTTAGGCCAATCGGCTTTGAATGCTTGTCTTTGATAAAATGGGGAAAGTAGATTTCCCACGTAGGCACTCTCAGCTTGCTTGTCTATCTGCGCGACAAATTTGGCAGCAAGACTCGACATGTTGTGTCACACCCCTAACCCCTGCCTAAGCGGATGAAGGGGGTGCGAAACTATACTTGGACTTTTTACTTGCTTTTTCAGACATTGGTGGGCCCAAGTCTTATAACTGAATCAAAATATCATATGCAAAGAGATACAAGAATGTCGAAACTACTGCAAGTAGTGGTGTTTCTGATATAAATAAATCGAGTCCCATTTACATATACCTCTGAATTGTACGTTTACATTGCCTTAATCAAAGCATAAAACCTACGTAATTGGACTCCTACTAGTTTATTGGCCCAACAGTATGTGGAAGATCGCGGACGTCCTCCCTT
This sequence comes from Tetrastigma voinierianum, assembly GCA_016808115.1. Taxonomy (NCBI): domain Eukaryota; kingdom Viridiplantae; phylum Streptophyta; class Magnoliopsida; order Vitales; family Vitaceae; genus Tetrastigma; species Tetrastigma voinierianum. The sequence continues at coordinate 121,858 of JAEQBH010002419.1, read as the reverse complement.
GTACCTAAACGGATTAAACCCGTGCTAAGCTTAACTGTAACGCCCTGTCCCGAGAGGGTGTAAGATACATATAACCATAGGGTCGCATATGTGCACTAAGGGCTTCCTTAATTAGTTGAGTGTCATAGTAGTATTTTTGAAAGTTGTTTTTTTAGGATGAAATTGTAAAGTTTTCAAAGAATGGTGGCACTTTTGCAATTAAGGAAAGTGGAGAATGAAAGAGCTTACAGTAATCATGGAAACTTTTCATTAGTTAAGGATACTAGAATAAATTGTTAAATTGTTGTTCGAGGATGCACAAGAAAATTCTACAGATCTCGGATATTGAAATGGAATTTGCTTATTTGTTAAATTCATCTCTACATGAAATCTAGTGACTAGAAAAGTTTAAAATTCTGAAAATTAGAACGATTAGGAATTATTTCACGATTTTTACGGGTGATAAGTTGCGGTGACTTGAGGAATGGATTTTCACGAAATCTCGGAAGTTAGGAGCTCCAGCAGGCTAAGTTCATTTAAATAAAGTGGAGCGAAAATAAATAAATTATTTGGGGTAAAGAAACAGGGCAGAGATAAGTCTTACATGAGCCATGTATTCAAATAATAATAATAAGAATAAAAAAAAACCTTTAGAACATTTCGTCCTCGAAATTTTACCTATAGTGAAGAGTTGCGGATACTGTGCTTTCATAGTTGTTTCTTCCCTGCCATGAAGTGTTGCGAGCACTTTGCAACGGTACTTGTTTATTCACTTAAGCTGTTTCACCTCTCGAGCCAGAATAGCCTTTGGCTCCTCATCATATATAAAATCCTCCTTTACTTGTATCTCTTGCACTGGTATAGTATGTGCGACTCCTCAGAGCGGTATCTCCGAAGCATCGACACATGAAATACATCGTGTAATTTGACAATTCGGAGAGAGTGCAGCCGTGCCAGCAGTCCGATTCTCTCAAAACTTCCTTTTGGCCTTATGAACCTCGGACTCAAATTTCCCTTTTACCAAAGCGGTGAATTTTCCTCCATGACGATACTTTCAAGAAGACCTTGTCTCCCACTTCATATGCAATGTCTCTTCTCTTCAAATTAGCACAAGATTTTTGTCGATCACTAGCCGCCTTTAACCTTTTTCAAATAACCTGTACTTTCTCTTCCGTATCTTTCACTATGTCTAGACTAATCACTTTATGCTCATTTAGCAAGTCAACACCGCGGGAGTTCTACGTTTGACGCCACAAAGCCTCTCGTTTGGTGCCATACCAATGCATGATTGAAAACTATTGTTATAGGCAAATTCCATCAATGGAATATACCTGTCAACTTCTTGAAAATTCATGAGCCACGACAGCAGAGCATGTCTTCAAATTACTTGATTCAACCTCTCTGTTGTCCATCGGTTTGCGGATGGAATGTTGTCTGAGGTCGGCCTAGTATAGGCCCGATTGTAGTTCCTTCGAGGAATCTAAAGGATAAATTGTGGATCTCTATTTGACACTATAGACAACGTCACACCATGAAATTGCACAATTTCATCCACATATAACTCAACTAGTCGATCCATAGGATAGTCAATCCTGACTGGTATAAAATGGGCCGACTTTGTGAGCCTATCAACAATCACCCAGACAGAGTCATGTTTTTGTTGTATGAGTTGAAAACCTGACACAAAATCCATGGAAATGTTATCCCACTTCCATTAAGTAATTGGAAGGGGATTCAACATACCTATTGGAACTTGGTGTTCAGATTTGACTTGCTAACACGATCAAACATTTGGAGCCCACATACTACGTCACATCTCTTTTCATTCCTTTTCCACTAATAATGCTGTTTTTAAATCTGATACATTTTATTACCTCGAGATGCATAGTATATATACCGTATTATGAGCTTTAAATAGTAACTTTTCTTTGTGGCACCTGCTTTATCATCGACACACACCTATGATCAGCCATTTATTAGAGAAATACATACTTCAGCTTCTTTCATGAAAACTTAGTCTCATTCACCATCTCTAACCATCGGGAACTTTTCTGCAGCTCTTCATCATTCTTCTAGCATCATAATCATTGCTTTTCTAAAAAGCGGTGAACTTTTAATAAAGTTAATATGAAAAGCTCCATTAGATACTACTCTCCATTCATTATCTTTGTATTAACAAAATTTGTCGTACCTTTACATAAGGCATATGCTACCACATTAAGCTTTCGGGGTAGTAATCTATTATGCAACATAATCTTTGAGCAAACTCCGACCACTCAGTTGTCTCAGAATTAAGCTCTTTGCATTAACAAATATTGGAACTCTTGTGATACATGTAAATTCTACACTTTTGCCCATATAAGTAGTGTCGCCATATATTCAAGAAAACCTTCTTTGCGTAACTCTAAGTCATGAGTGGAATAATTTTGTTCATGTGTCTTATTTGCTGGATGCATAAGCCACTACTTTCCCGTCTTGCATTAACACCTGACCAGACCCAGTCTGGAAGCATCACTATACAAAGTACTCTTTACCCAGTGGCTGAGTATCTTGGCCTTCAACCGGCATTTCTTTCAGCGATTTCAAAACTATTACGACATTTTATCTAACCACTCAAACTTTACTCCTTTCTGGTAATTTGGTGAGCGGAAATTTATAATGAAATCCTTTACAAAATCTTCTATAAATATAAAAACTGGCTGACGAGCTTTCTCACGCCGGTCACACTTCGAGGCATTTTCTAATTCACAACGGACTCAATCTTTGGCAGGGTCGACTCTCTTACATTGGCGAGCCTGATATGACACAGGAATGAAATTTCCTTTAGCGAGTCACATTTGTTAGGTATAACCTCTTTTCTCAACATCTCCAGAGACTATTCTCGGATGCTTTTCATGTTCCTGCGCATCCTTAGAGGCCATTGGATGTCATCGTAAAAGCACAAACGGATCCACATAGGGCGAATACCTATTCATTAAATCCACGTAGATAACATGGGATCATTGAGTATTAAATGGCATTACAGCTCATAATGGCCATATCGGATTAAATCTCGGTTTCGGCACATCTGCCGTTCTCTCAGCGGTATCCCGGATCGCGGTCGATCTTGAAAAAGACACTCGCTCTTTCGAGCATAAGATACGATTCGGCCCGATGGGTACTTTATTTTCATTGTCGCTATTGATCTGGCGATAGTGCACATCGTAGGTGTCGTCTTTCTTTTCACGAAAATAAAGCAGTGCACCCGAGGGGACACTGCTTGAGTCGAATAAATCTTTTATCCAAAAGTTCTTGCAATTGACTCTTTTGCTCTTTCGAGTTACGTAGCATGAAATACCATAGAATTTTATAATAAAAATTATTATATATTAAGGTATAATTGGGCGACTTGGAGTATTTTCTAGGAATTATTAGATGAATATTGATTAAATGAGTGCAGATGGGAAATAAACCCAAGTGAGAAAGAAAAAATATGGAAATTGTAAAATGGGGACCCTAAGAGTCAATTTTTAAAGTAAGTTTATGTCAAGTGAAATTAGGAGAAATAATGATTATTGGGAAAATAATAGGAACTTAAATGAAGAATAATGGAAATGGGAGGTTTAAATAACAAAAGAAATAAAGAAAGAATAAGGCAAGAGGAGAGAATTAACTATAAGATAGAGTTCTGTTGAATATAGAGAAATCGGGGAGTTTTAAATGACTACGGAGTAGGTCTTCTCTACTTTGGTTATTTTTACTAAAGGGGTTGTGTGTGGTTATCTTGCCTTAGGGATGTTTGGTTTATGTAATTTTTAAACCATGAGGAAGGCTTCACATTTTGATGGTGTGCACATTAGTAGGACCTTAGAACTGATTTTTACGGTAAAGAAATAAAGGGAACTGGAGTGAGTTCTTCTAGTAAATTGTAGTACATCGATGAAAACGATGTTAGGATTTTGAATTTGCAATTCAGACCTCTGTGAGACCAAGTTATAGTCACTTTTCTGCGAGGTTAACTTCCACGTAAGTCGTGAGAGAATTGCGTGATAGAAGTCGACATGTAGGGTTAGCAGGAATTCATTTGTAGAGGTCGTGAGGGAGATCAAACACAGCTAGAGGTTAAACGAGAGGAGTCAGCTTGGCGAGGTCAGATGCTGGGGATCATCTAGGGTCCAGCTCTTTGAGGAGGGTAGGCCCTGGCTCTGGGGTCGGCTTTCAGACTCGGTCGAGTTTAGGTCGGCTCGGTACGGAGTGTGACTACGTATGACCCTCTAACTTAGGAAGGTCCTGCTTTCCATAAAGTCGAACTCAGTTTCGAGATTAACCTTTGGACTCATCAAATCCAGTTGAGTCAAATTCAGTATATTCTTAAGGAGGATATCAGGTGTTGAATAGGGTGTCAGACCGGGTTTTGTAAGTGGGAATTAGCGCTAGTCGATTCAGTGCGCTCCGGTTGCAGTTGCCCTCATTGTGGCCCTCCCAGCCGGAGTCATAACTGCCGTCCAGAACTGGATTTGGTGTTCTTGGACTCTATGCGGAAACCCATTGGTCAAAGGTCCATCTATATATTTTGTTGAAATTGGAACTCATGTTAAACTCTGAAAATCAATCTTAACCAAAACCACTAGCACCCATAAAATAATATTGTTAGCTGTGGTTTTTGGAATAGGGTGACGAGGGAGGAAAACCCAAGGCGAGATTGAGACTCAGGGACTTGAACTGAAATTTTAAGATTTTGAGTTTGTTTTACTCAGGCTTCCTATTCTGGTTTCAAGTTTTTGCATGTTTGTTCTATTTTTCCTATTCTGCGTTTTAATATTTGATAGACTTGTTCTAAATGCATAAAGAAAAACATATTGAATTTATTAAATAATTTGAAGGGTATTCATAAATGTTGCATATGAAAATTGCTTGTATTGAAAGTGAACTATTTATACAAAAATGTACATATGGTCTTTTATGCTGCTATAAAGAATTAGGCATATAATAGAATGTGCTTAGTTTAGTCGTAGTAAGGATAGATTAATTATACCAATAGGGGTCCGAAATAAGCGATGCTACTTGAGCGATTGATGTGTCACTCCGATCAGCCCGGTGGGACCGTATCGGTGGTAATTCACTAATTGATTTTTAATAACCAGTCGGCAACCCCGATGGGACTTTCTTGTGTTATAAAGCTATTTCTATCTTAGGCCCTACATTGACGGGACCGTCTTCATTGACTACGATATCTGTATATTGAAGACATAGGTTCATCGCTAAGGCATAACTGAATTGATTTTGCAAAATTGAGATTGAATTTGTGAGCATAATTGGTGAGATTTGTGAGGCATGAAGTGATGAATTGATTTGAGATTGAAATATTGAATATGAAAGTGTATTTTTGGGATGATCAATGAACCATAAGCGATTGTATATAAAACAAGTATATATTGTATTTACATTGATCATCCATAAGATTTAGTTTTGAATTGTTAAATTGCATGATTTGATTTAAAAAAGTGAGAATTGACGAATGGATTTGTATAGAACCACTAAGCATGAAAATGTTTATAGCGTATTTGTTTTTACTAATCATGAGTCAGAAATTGATAGATAGTGATCGAGCGGACCCAGATTGAGGAGCGTCGAGGAGGTCATAAGAGGAAGTTTGGATTAATGCTCCCGGCAGTGGCGCGATGTTTCATGTTTTTTTTGGATCTTGATCGTATGTAAAAACAATTTGAACTACGAACATCATTGCTGTAAATCTGTTTTGAAGAAACTGAATGCCTTCATTGTAAATGTATTTTGTTAATCTTAAATGTTTATAGGCATTCATTTTGAAAATAAACACCTTGAAGATATGATTTTGGTGATTGGTGATAGCAGGGCATGGGGACTGGGTTCGGATCATGCAGCTTGGTCGAGCCCGGAAAGGGTGTTCCTGAGTTAGTTTAGGGAGCCATCACATGCGGTGCTTTTTAGACATAGGGAATGTTCAAGCATGATTTGCTTGGTTGTTCCACCTCCCTCTCAGAGTAGAATACCTAGTAATTCTTGAGGAATACATGGAAATTCCCCTTACTATTTGGAATCTTTTCTATGTCCACTTTACACCTCTCTTGGAGTTAGTATCAAACTGAAGATCATCTCACACATCCTTTCCTGCCGTCCTCCTAGCAGCTTACGCCAGCGGGTAGCGACGACCGGGAGCAGAAGCCAGGACTCGGTTGACGGTCTGACAGAAACTTATGGACTGGCCAGAAGCCATTAACCCAAATCAGTTTATCAAATACATTTCTGTTCTCAAATCTTTGCGGGACGATTTCAATTAGACGAGCCATTAGCATTTACATTTAACAAAATGCATTTGTGAAGACATTCTGTACCTTTACCAAAATGATTTACAAAATAGATATTTTGAGTTTAAGGTGTTTTTCAAATATCATCAAGTTCAAAGAAGCATGACATGAATGAGCAATTGAGAGCATACTGCAATTCCTTCTTCCCTTGAGCTCGACGGCTCCTCGATCTTGGGGCGTCACTATCTATCACTTGGTACTGGCATTGGTAAAACAATACGCTAAGCATTTCATGTATTGGTTCTATACAAATCCATTCTTTCGATTTAGTTTAATTAAATCATGTAATTTAACAATTGAAAACTTTCAAATCTTTTGGATGATCAATGTCGTATATTGCATATACTTGTTTTCTATACAATTATTTATAGTTCATTGATCATCCCAAATAAACACTTTCATATTCAATAAATCATGCATTAATCAAATCATGCATTTCACAATGTTCTTTTCATTTCAATTGGCAAACATGCTTTTCAATTCCAATATTTCACAATCTCAAATCAATTCAATTATGCTCACAAATTCATTTCACTTCTACAATTCAATTCAGTTACGCCCATACTTGAATTTAGCAGGGGATATCTGGGGATATCGGAATCATGACACGGTCCCATTTATAAGTAGGTATAAAAAAATCAATTAGTGAACACTATCGATACGGTCCCGCTGGGCTGTTGATCGGAGTGACACATCAATACAATTGTTTGCAGTACTACTATTTTGACCCCTATTAGTATACCAATCTATCCTTAATGTGAAATAAACGGTTAACATTCTATTAATGGCGTTCAAATCCTTTATAGCAAAAATATAGTACAATACGTACATTTGTATAAACAGTTCATTTTCAATAATCATCCAATTGTCATATGCAAAACCCATTTCCACACAATCACTTTTCTCAAATCAATTAAGTCAATTCAATATGTTTTCTTATGCATTTAGAACAAATAGTTCAAATCTTGAAATGAGAATAGGAGAAGATAGAACGACATGAAAAAGCTTGGAAACGAGATAGAAGTGGGTCAGAACAGGCCCGAATCGTCGCTTTGATTAGATCTTCAAGAAGGATCTCGACTTGTCACGGGGCTTTCCTCCTGTCAGCCCCTATTAGAAATACAATGACAATCACATATTAGTAGGTTATTCTAGGAGTTTTTGGTCAGGGTTTATGTCTATATAATACCCCTTCACTTGAAAATTTTTCTAGGGACACATGAGCCATAATTTGCTCATGCTTCCTTCAAAAAAATTTAGCTCTATGAGTCTATTTTTAGTAGGAATTGGAATCATCTCATTTGGATCGCTGTAAACTCGAGATTCTGACGTTTTAATGCCAAAGCGAATTACGATCTAAGCCCGACTCACCCGGTTACCTACTGTTATTCCCAATTTCAAGGGTCTTAACTCCATAATTTAGTAATGGTTCCTTCTATTCATTTTAAGCTATGGTTCTAAGGTTTCTTCTCCAACTGGAATCATCCAATTTAGATCAACCAAACTCAGTTATTCTGCATTTTACATCAGAATTTACTCTAATTTGCAAAGAAACAAGTATCATATTGTTCTTGCATAACTCCCTTTGACAAATTTCTAGGAACTTTTGGGGTAACAATTTGCATACACTTCCTTCAAGTAAATTATTCTCCTAGAAGTCTAATTTACCCATAATTTTTCTGAATCCCTTAATTTGGATGAGTGAAACTCAACTTATGGCCTAAATACCCAAAACTATTCCAAAACATATAAAGCATTCGGAAGCGAACCACAAATTTTATCAAAACGAGAACATCACTTGACAAATTTACGGGTCTAATGGGGTCAAAATAAAGGTACACCTATTTCAGGGAGATTTGTTCTCCTAAACGTCTAGTGTACCCAGATATCTTAATCACTCAATTTGGATGAGAAATGACCAAGTTATGGTCAAAACAAAAATATGGGTTTGGAAAATTTTTAATAGCATCTCCTTTGAAACTTCATCATTTCCTCTTCGTGATTTTCTTTCAAAACACCTCAAAATCAAACCAAAACTCAAAAGAAACTCTCCCAATCAGTGTTGAAAATATTGGAAATATCGGCTGATATTTCATGTGTGGAATTAATGTTGACTGATATATCCCTCGATAGTCGATCAACGGAAATTTGAATTTTTGCAGTGCTCGCGATATTTAAGATATATCGATATTTTACGATTTTTGAGACCTTTGTTCATGGAGTGAGTGCTATTCATGAGCAGTCAAACTATCAGTAATCCTTGTTCATAACTCCATTTATGGAGTGAAACTCCATAAACATCTTTGCATGGGGAGTTCAAACCCACTACGCTACTGGGGTTCAACCTCCCTCCACCAGGCCCAAAAGCATGTCTTTGTAATATATAGTGCAAAATTTTAATATATTGTCTTTCTAATTTATGAATTTTTTTTAATAAATTTATGAATATTTTTAATCATTTATAATAACTAAATATAAATATACAAATATATAAAAATATTGTATTCTATTATACGTTGTTATTACAATTACCAAATTTAAAAAAAACTATTGAATAAAATATTTTGTATAAATCATATAAAAATAATTTATTTCTTAATTAAATATATTTTAATAAAAATAATTTAATTTTTATATAGTAAAGAATGTAAAAAAATCAAATCTAAATTTGATATTATCATTCTCTAATGCTTTCAAAATAATTTTGATAAGTAACTTAAATATATTCATAATTTTAAATAATTTTTAATTACCGATGTTGTAGCAAAAATATCATAGATATATCTCCAATATATGATATGTATCCATAAACGAGAATATTAGATATATCGTCAAAGGCGATATTTTCATCCTTGCTCCCAATAGCATATTAGAACAACCATGAGTAAAACCTATGGATGTGTTAGGATTTTCCCTAACAGAGCATCATTGAAAACAAAACTAGGGTTTGTGATTTCTTCTTGTTAATCACTTGTTCTCAAGCGCAGCTCATTTCTTCTTCTTCCTTGCTAGAACTTGAGCAAACATGGAAGTTTCTACACAATCTTGATCTTCACCAGAAACTAGAGTTTTCTCTCTCTAAGCTCCAAAACATGTTTGGCTCCAAATGGGGTGTTCTAAGACCAAATGTGGTCTAATACCACTTATTCTCATAAGACTCTTAAAAACTCATTTTTGGACTTAAGTTCTCACAAATGGCTAGCTTGCCCATATATTCTTGTATTTGCACTTCAATTCTTAGTATTCACTCTTAGACCTTTATTCTTTATCAGAAATGACCCTTAGGTCCCGATTTTTACAAATTCCAAATTTGCCATTTTTCACTTGGGTTAATTTTCGGGTTTGGTCAATTTCTCATTTATCATATAATATTTAATTATATACTCACATATTCATTTGCACTTGGCATTTAGCCATATAATCATATATCATTTAACATTTATCAATTATCATTTAATCATTTCTCAATTTCCTGGAAAAACCCAAGTTTGGCTCAATTTATACCCTAAACATATAATAATATTATTATAAAAATACTAGGGTATTTTTGGGGCGTTACAACTCTCCCCCACTTAAGAAAATTTCATTCTCGAAATTTACCTTAGTCGAATAGTTGCGGATACTGTTGCCGCATCGTTTCTTCACTTTCCCAAGTGGCTTCTTCGGTCTTATGGTTTCTCCCACGACACTTTGACTAAGCGGAATCTTCTTGTTTATGATTCTTTCTCACTTCTGAGCGAGAATCTCCATGGCTCTTCTTCCGCTAATGTCGAATCCGGTCTCAGCTCAATTGTCTCCGTAGAGACTACGTGTGACGGGTATGATCGGTACCTTTATAGCATGGACACATGAAACACACTATGGATCTTTTCCAATTCCGGAGGTAATGCCAATCTGTATGCCACTAGACCCACTTTTTTAATCACTTCGCTAGGGGCTTGATAAATCTGGGAGCTCAACTTGCCATTTTCCCAAATCTCATCCATCTTGCTTTACAGGCGATACTTCAAACACTTTTCGGTCGATCTCATATCGACTATCTTTTCTTTTCATGTCGGCATATGATTTCTGTCTATTGGTGGCCACCTTGATATTTCTCTAATCATTTCACTTTTTCTAGCCAGGTCTCGTATCAAGTCGAGGCGTTACTCTTTTTGCTCAATTAGTCAACACATGATGTTCTGCATTTTCCTCCCATATAAAGCCTCATAAGGCGCCATTCCAGCTGCCGATTGGAAACTGTTGTTGTACACAGATTTAACTAAAGAGTATTATTACATCATTACCCTCATAATTCGATCACTTATCTGACTCCTTAGCATATCTTCCATAATATAGATCACTCTCTCACGATTGTCCGTAAGTCACTAACAGATTGAGCCTTGGCAGCATCTTGAAATTCGGTCGTGCCCGCTGGCCTCTTGCAATTTTCCCCAAATCTTGAAGTAAACCACGGATCTCGGTGCAAAAATAGCGGATGCAAGGAATCCCATTATGTAGAGACTGTTTTCTGCTTGATATGAGGCTGCGCTGGCACGTCGAGTGAATAGTAGGTTCTCATGATAGGAAATGGCTGACTTGTGCATTGATCCTACGACCCAAACCGAGTCATGCTTTCTCCTTGTCAATGGTAACCCAACTACAAAATCCATGGTAATTCGGTCCCATTTCCACTCACGGGTGATACGGTAGGCTGCGATAATCAGGGAACTTGATGCTCTGCCTTTACTCTTTGGCTTGGCAAACGCGGTTACAAACTACATTACATCTCTCTCTTTTCATTAGGACCACCAGAATGACATTTTCAAATCTTGATACATCTTTGTCTTGCGGATGGATAGCAAAAGATCCTTATGTGCCTCTTCCAAGTATGGCTTTCCTCCCAAATCATTATCATCGGGTACACAAACCCGATCCTTATAATATAAAACTCCATCTTCCCTTACCTCAAACTCAGTTTCTTTACCATCTTCAATCTGTTTCACTATGGCAGAAATTTTCTCATCATTCTTTTGTGCCTCTAGCACTAGGTTTAACATATTCGATCTTGTATCAGTGCGCCGCTCTGAGTACCATCGTCGATAATGGCAAATGAGCATTGGCCTTCGAAAAGTGTTTGCGTGTGACTTTCTACTCAAGCGTCGGCCACTACGGTGGCCTTTCGGAGTGATAATCAATCAACGCTTGATCATAATCTTTTAAATCAGAATTTGTGCATCTCCTAGTTGTCTTAAGTTAAGCTCTCGTTGCGAGGGGAAATACTTAAGACTCTTATGACTCCGGTGTAAATGAATCACTTTTCTCCATACAAGTAGAGTGTCCTCCCAAATTTTCAACGCAAAAGCAATTCAAGCATTCAATTCCTGATCATGTGGGGTAGTTCTTTTCATCTTGACTTCAAGCTGTCTTGAAGCATAGGCTACTCCACTTTACCCTCTTGCATTAGGACACACCCAAGTCCATTTAGTGACGCATCATAGGAATCTGCATGATCTTTCTGCGAGTCGGTTGAGTAGCAATAGAACTCGATTAAAGAATGCTTTCAACTTATCAAAACTTCTTTGGCACTTTTCACTCCATTCATACTTTACATTTTTTACGGAAGCCCGATCGTCATGGGGTGATCATAGAAAACCCTTAAACGAATCTTGTAACTTTTTCGCGGATAAAAATCTTTTATGTATTCTGTGACATTGACTGTTCGTTTCTTAACTCTATTTTCTTTGGATCCTCAGGAGGATTCTTTCAACACGATATTGATGTTCCAAAGAAAACTGTGACGTTTTAGCACCAGTTCGTTGCCTGTTTTTTGCTTCTGTTTCTTGGAATCTGTCATACCGAGGTGACATGTGGAGTGCTATTGGTCTTTTGGATGCACAGATGTGATGTGACACTTCAGGCTGAAGCCTCATAAGTGTGAGCCATGAATGTTCAGGTCATGTGTTACATTTGAGTTGTCCAAACCAGAAGCGACGACCATGGAAGGACTGTGGATATGCCTCAGTTCTGAAACATTGTTTTGTGCATGTTGATATGTTTTGGGTGACCACTGGATGCTGAGTCTGGTGTCTTGAAAGGATCTTTTTTGATTGATGTTTCAGATAAATAGTCGAGCTATACCCGCTATTTTTGGGTCTTGAAACTGCGTTTGGTTCCATCTGGCTCCTTCCCTTGCCCGTACCGTACGCTCGCTTTCTTATTTAAAGCTATGGCGAAATACGTATAGTTGTTCATCAGACGATCGTATCTTTCTTCAACTGAATTATTGTAGGTGAACACCGGTGTTTGCTCACTAAGAGCTTATTGATATGTGAATATAATGGTTGGTGCTTGTTTCATTCAGATGAGGCGCTTTATTTACCTCAATTCTCCACTCGTAGCGGAGTGACTCATCTGTTCTTGAAGCTTTTGGAGAAACTAAAGATGGGATAATAATAGATTACTTGACGTTGTATCGATGCAGGCGCGAGCAGTTGCATCTTGGCTGTGTTTAACCGGTGGAATGTGGGATATCTTGTGAGATTGTGGTTTTATTCCTATGATGAAGTCACATTTGTCCTTGCTGGATGTTTTCAAAGATATTTCTTTAGACTCTTTGACTCATTTGTTCTTTTGGTTGTGGGATTGATGACATCTTCTCTTTGGGGTGTCAAAATCAAAACTTCTTGAGAAAGGATATTGAATCGTTTTGACTAACAACACTCTCAAATAGCCCCCCGGCGGATGGGCGCGATACTACTATCACCTTCCATTGCCAACGCTTTCACATTATATGCGGAAGCGGTGTCACGGATGCATCTTCAGGATTGACTCACTCCGTTGGGCACCTGCCGCGGGGTGCAACAGACTGTGGTGGGATTGATCTGGATCGTCTCAGGCACGTGCTGAATGTATCGGTTGTTTGGAAATTACCAACTATCACATTTGGGCGTCGGTATCTTCATTTGGCACCATTGCATGTGCTTTCTAGCTAGAGCACGACCATCTTGCCTACCCCAGTGCATTGTCCCTTGTCTCGGGAACGCGCTCGGTGATGCAACACTCTTGTTGCCTTTTTCGTATGCGGGTTGTACCCCCGGTTAGGGTGTTGTAAATGAAACGAGCTCTTTAGACAATCTCTCGCTCTATGCTCTTTGGATCCTGAGGAAAATCAAGCAAAGCACTGTAAGTCTCGACATTCTCCCTTTTGGTTTTCCCACAATGGGAGCAATGAGGAGTAGTCTGTCCTCTAGAAGCACCTCTGGTGCACTCATAATGACAGTTGTAGGGGCGACAATTCCCTCTGGAGTAGCTAAGGCGCCCAGGGTGGCTGGGTGCTCCTGTGGTCCCTGAATCTCTCTTCCTTTCAGCATTTGTGAGCTGGGTAATGGGATTTTCTTTCCTTGTCTTTATCTTTTCTCTCTTTTCTCTTTCTTTACTCTTTCCACATTCAATGCACATGTCATAATTTTGGAGAAAATCGTAATCCATGACGCGGACCGAATATGTCGTGGCGGAATCTTTAAACCTACGACACTTTTCCTTCCTCACTCCCACACAAGTATCATAGGAGCATGCTTGCTCAATTGTATGAATTCTCTTTGATATTCTATGACACTCATCTGTCTTTATCTCAGATTATGAAACTCCTGTTCTCATGTTGGCCCAAGCGGTCGACCCACATAATGCTTCTTGAATTCATTAAGAAGAACTTCTATGTAATACTCTCTGGTGGTGCGGTCTTGGTCACGAAGCCCTGCTTGACACATTCCGGTAGGCGGGTCGGCCGAAAGCTTCGGGGGCTGGCCAGAAGCCATTAACCATCCCAGTTTGTAAATACATTTTTAATTCTCAAATCTTTGCGGAAGCGATTTCAATTTAGACGAAACCCATAAACATTTACATTTAACAAAATGCATTTATAATGAAGACATTATATGCCTTTTCAAAATGATTTACAAAATAGATATTTACCGAGTTCAAAATGTTTTGCAAAATATCAAAAGTTCGAAGAAACATGACATGAATGCACAGAGTCGGGAAGCATACTCCGCCAATTCCTTCTTTATGACTCGGCTCCTCGATCTTAAGGTCGCTTTCGATCATTATCTATCACTGAGTACACAACGCATTGGTAAGCAATCGCTAGCGTTTTCATGCTTAGTGGTTCTATACAAATCCATTCTCCGTTTCAGTTTAATTCAAATCATGTAATTTAACAATTCAAAACTTTTAAATCTTTTTGGATCATGATGTGTCTGATACATATACTTTTTTTTTATATACAATCATTTATAGTTCATTGATCATCCCAAATATACACTTTCATATTCAATAAATCATGCATTAATCAAATCATGCATTTCTGTCTTTCTTTTCATTTCAATTAGCAAACATGGTTTCAATTCCAATATTTCACAATCTCAAATCAATTCAATTATGCTCACCAATTCATTTCACTTCTACAATTCAATTCAATTATGCCCTTAACGAATTTAACCTATGTTTTCGGTATACAGGATATCGGAATCACCGGCACGGTCCCGCTGGGCTGCAAGCCGGTATAAAAAAAATCAATTAGTGAACACTACCGATACGGTCCTGTTGGGCTGCTAATCGGAGTGACACATCAATATAATCGTTCGCAGTACTGCTATTTTGACCCCTATTGGTATACCAATCTATCCTTAATGTGAAATAAACGGTTAACATTCTATTAAGGGCGTTCAAATCCTTTATGGCAAAAATATAATACAATACGTACATTTGTATAAAAGGATTTGTTTTTCAATAATCGTACAATTGTCATATGCAAATATTTCACAATCACTTTTCTCAAATCAATTAAATCAATTCAATATGCTTTTCTTATGCATTTAGAACAAATAGTTCAAATCTTGAAACAAGAATAGGAGAAGATAGAACAAACATGCAAAAACCTGAAACGAGGAATAGAAGTCAGTAGAACAAACCAAAATCATCATCTCTTTGATTCGGATCTTCGGAATCTCAACTTCAATGCGGGCTTTTTTCCTCGTCAGCCCCTATTCAAATACAATGACAATCACATATTAGTAGGTTATTCTAAGAGTTTTTGGTCAGGGTTTATGTCTACCCCGATACCCCTTCACTTGCAAAATTTTCTGGAGACACATTAGCCATAATTTGCTCATGCTTCATTTAAGAAAATTTTAGCTCTATGAGTCTATTTTTAGTAGGAATTAGAATCATCTCATTTGGATCCACCTAAACTCAAAATTACGGCATTTAATGCCAAAGTGAGTCGATATGCCAGCTCAGGTTGCCCTACTGTTATTCCCAATTTTAGGGATTTTAACTCTATAATTTGGTAATGATTCCTTCTACTCATTGTAAGCTATGGTTCTAAGGTTTCTTCTCCAACTGGAATCATCCAATTTGGATCACCAAAACTCAAGTTATTGCTTTTATATCCAGACTACTCTAATTTGCAAAACAAAATCATATTGTTCTTGCACATCACTGACAAATTTCTGGGCACTTTTGGGTAACAATTTGCATACTTCCTTCAAGTAAATTATTCTTCTAGAAGTCTAGTTTACCCATAATTTTGAATCACTCAATTTGGATGAGTGAAACTCAACTTATGGCCTAAATACCAAAACTATTCCAAACATAACTGTTCTAGGCGAGCAGAATTTTATGAAGCGAGGCATCACTTCAACAATTTAAAGGTCAATGGGGTCTAAATTTGGGTACACCTATTTCAGGGAGATTTGTTCTCTTATACGTCCTGATGTCTTAAAAATTTGAATGTTTCAGATTTGGATGAGAAATGACTAAGTTATGGCAAAAACAAAAACATGAGTTTGGAAAATTTTTAACAACATCTCCTTTGAAACTTCATCATTTCCTCTTCGTGATTTTCTTTCAAAACACCTCAAAATCAAACCAAAACTCAAAAGAAACTCTCCCAATAACATATTAGAACAACTATGAGTTAAACCTATGGATGTATTAGGATTTTCCTAACCTAAACATCATTTAAAACAAAAGTAGGGTTTGTGTTCTTATAGAGTGAATCACACACTTTCGTTCTCCAAGCCTTAGCTCCTTTCTTCTTCTTCCTTGCTAGAACTTGAGCAAGCATGGAAGTTCTACCACAATCTTCATCTTCACACACAAAACCCTAGGTTTTCTCTCTCCCAAGCTCCAAAACGTATTTGGCTCCAAATGGGGTGTTCTAAGATCAAATGTGGTCTAATACCACTTCAATTCTCATTATTCACTCTTAGACCTTTATTCTTTATCAAAAATGACTCTTAGGTCCCTATTTTTACAAATTTCAAATTTGCCCTTTTTCACTTGGGTTAATTTCTGGGTTTGGTCAATTTCTTATTTAGCATATAATATTTAATTATATACTCACATATTTATTTGCACTTGGAATTTAGCCATATAATCATATATCATTTAACATTTATCAATTATCATTTAATAATTTCTCAATTTCTCAGAAAAACCCAAGTTTGGCTCAATTTATACCCTAAACATATAATAATAGTATTATAAAAATACTAGGGTATTTTTGGGGCGTTACAATGAGGAGAATCACATTGGACATTGCACTTGATCAATACCTTGTACTATCACCTCGATGCAGTCGAGGTATCTTAACACTATTGTCTTTTGACCACAATCAACGATAGCTCGGTGCTTAGACAAGCAATCCATTCCCAGAATCAAGTCAAATTCTCGGAATGGTAAGGGTATCAAATCAACGAGAAACTCTCTTGCTTGTATAACAATGGGGCAATTTTTGTATACACTATTCACACTAATATTGTGCCCTAATGGACTGGTCACATGCATGTCATATGCTAACTGTTCCACTACTGGTATCTTATCAAACACATGCTCAATGCACACATATGAATGAGTGGATCCAGGATCAATCAATGCATGCATTTCAATATGAAAAAGAGAAAATATACCAGCTATAACCTTAAGAGCATCCTAATCCCCACAAGCCTTCATTGCATATGCTCGTATTGGTGCTGTAGGTATAGGGCGATCTATTGTCTCTAACACTGTGCCTCCTCGTCCTCTATGCTAGCTCTGGCCCCCTCAACCTCTACCTCTATCTCAGTCGAATGGTGGTGCAGTGGACCTCCTATACTTGTTATTATGAGGGTTTCCCTGTGTCTCTTGACTCTTTGGGACAATTTGCCATAAAATGTTTAGTGCTCCCACATCTTAAGCACCCTCCTGTCAATAATCTACAAACTCCCAAATGCCTTCTATGGCAATGAGGGCATTCTGGGATTTCTCCCTGTCCAACTAAACCTTTACCTGTACTAGGTGCTACATATGACCCTTGCCTTCTACCTCTCGTAGCGGAACTATATTTTGATTGAGCTGGAGACTCTCTAGCTCTTTTCCCCGAGTAGGACGAAGCTCTGTAAGACCAGAGAAATTCCAACTTATGGAAACAGGGCAAAATCGTAATTTTGCTTACAAAATTGTTATTTCGAAAAAAAATCCGTAATTTATTCTCTAAATCTCAGATGATGAAACGGATTTCACCGTTGGAATTGTCTTGCTAAATCTAGTTAGCACGTAAAATTTTGTAATATTCCGAGACAGTCGGAGATGGCACGTTTTTCGAGGCATCGCGTTTCGAGTGTCGTAAAACGATTTTCGATGCGACGAGAGTCACATATAACAAGTACTCATGTACCATAAGTGGTATGAGTAGAGAAATGATGAGAAACCCAGACGAGGCTAGAGATAGTCACGAGATGTCAGCCCAGTAAATGAAGGGACATAATAGGCATTTTGGATTTTGATTTTTAAGTCACTAAATGCCAAAGGAATAGTCATAGTCTCTAACCTCACTAAAAGCAGACAAAAGCATTGAAGCGTGCGGGGAAGATGCAATGGCCATTTTCTTTTGGGTTTTAGAGAGAGAACCTCCATGGCTTCTCTCTCTAAAAATACGAGACGTCAGGCAGTCGGCCAGTCTCGGGACAGAAGGAGAGCTGCTTGGCTCCTGCGCGGGAGAGGGGCTTAGCGTGGAGTGCAGGATTTATGGAGTTTCCTCGAGACTCAAGAGGTGAGGTTTCTCCCTTGCGGGTTCTATTCTCATTTTAAGTGTTTTGTCGATGTTTAAGTCGAATGAGGCCGTGAGGGGCCGTTGGATCGGTCCCAAACCTTGGGACCGAATTGATATAAAATTTTGAAATCTCATTGTTGCAGCCGTGACTGACCCGCAGGCTGGTTTGGTTCTAATCAAGTTGTGTTTTCCATGATGAATCGTATTGATTGGGGAATTAGGCGAGATGGCCGTGAAACTGGGTTCATTTAAGTGAGCCCAGATGAATGGATGTGTGTTTGAGCGAGTAAAACCTAGGTTTTTCTTTACATTCGTGAATAGTGACACAAAAATATATTTTTGTGTGAATATGTGTTTGGCCGAGTGACTTCAATTAAATTGCTCGTGTTTGATCATTAGACCAAGTGAGATAATTTTGATGAATGAGTTGTAAAATTACATAACATGATTGTGTGATTTGAAATATGCGAGTATATTCATGTTTATATATTTGCATGTGATTAGACTGTATTGGAACTGACATACATGCATTCCATATGCACTGGAACACCCTAGGATTATAAGAGTGAGTGCATGAGATGAGTCTAAGCGGTTCGGAGGGTTGTCTAAAAACATTAATTATCGGAGGTGAGTCAAATTTAAAATATCAATCGTCGGAGCGGCCCGATTGATATTCATCGGAGGGTAGTCCACAAACAAATAATATATCAATCGTCGGAGCTGACCCAATTGATATATATACATCGGAGGGTTGTCCACTAATAAAACAATAATTCTCATACAGAGCTTGGGCGAGTGTGAGAGTCGTGAGGACTCGGGATGCGAGTTGGTCATGTAGACATTGAGTAGGATCATGCATTTGCTTGAATGTGTGTTTACTTTGGAACATTAGCGCACTTAGGTGGTGAGTAGCCCACTTGGGGCGATTCTCCTGCGAGCTTTGCAGCTCGCCCAGTCGTGGGACCCCCTTTTCACAGTACGGGGAGCGAGAGACGAGTTCATCCTTGAAATTTGTTTTAGAAGAAAGACGGGATGTGGCTTTGGTGTCCTGCTTGTATACATGTATTAGAATGCTTTTCATTTTAATATATGTTTGTATAAAAATGGTTATTAACTCTTGAAACCATTGGATATAGTTTGGACATGTTGTGATGAGTATTGTATTATGGAGCCCCGAGAGGAGTCGTTTTACTCATGTTGGGATTATATTGGATTTGTTTAGGACGGTATATGCAGTCTTGTATTTGGGTAGAGCTCTCAGTACAAAGGAGACTGCAGATTTTTCCCAGTGAAAAGTAGGGTAACCCAGAGCATCCATGTATTCGCGAGTTGACGGGTAGTCAAGCGGTTTGAGGTTTTGGGGCGTCACGGCTTGGTATCGGGAGCTTGGGCCTCACCCAGTGCCTAGGGAGCTCGGGTTGGGTATCCATCACCACTAGGTGGTTTGATGTGGAGTATAGGTATATGGAAACCTATAGATTGAGGATTTGGGCTTAAGCCATAGCCGATTAAGAACATCACCACTAGGTGTGGTTTGATGTCGAGAGTAGGTATGAGATTACCTAGGAAAATCATGGGACAAAGCCCAGGACACTACGTACCTGCGTGTTTGTGTGTTTTTGTGAGGTTGATGAATTATTGTGTGTATGGTGTGTGTGACATGACATGTGTTGAGATTGTATGTGTGCTTGTTGATTAGCACATGGATGTGTTAGAAAAATATTTTAGAAAATATTTTGAGTTTGTAGTGTGTAAACTGGAAGTATAAAATAAAAGAAATAAAATTTTTAGAAATTTATTTGGTTTATTGGATAATGAATTCAAATTCTAATAAATTTGAGGTTGAACACTAGGGTTAGTGTTGTATAAAGAGGCTTTTAGGAGATTCTGGACCATTTTCCATAATTAAATGAAAAATATATATATATTAGCCAGCAATTTAAGGTTTTACGACAAGCGGAAAAAGAAATTAAATAAAATAAATTTTATAAATTTATTTGGCTATGAGGAAGAAAATAATTTTCTAAGGTTTTATGGTGTAAGCGAAGAAAAATGAAGAAAATAAATTTTTGTAAATTTATTTGAGTGTTAAAGAAAAAAAAATGATTTTTAGTGATTTTTAGTGATTTTTCCAGCTGCTGGAAATAACTGGAAATAATGGAAAAAAAAATATTTATAATGAAAAAAAAAATTTTTGTTGTGCGGGAGGCAGTTTGGAGCTCTTGAATTGTATTATTAATTTGTATTGCAAGCTTTGCGATTGTATTGCAAGCTTTGCAGATTGTATTCTGCAAGGAGAGTACATGGAAAAATTGTAGTGGAAAAAAAAGTGTATTGCAATACCATTTTGTATTGCGAGAGAGGAAGGCTTGGAAGGGTTGGTTGTATTGCAATACAACTGATTGTATTGCAGTAAATGAAGTGATTTAGTTGTGATGCGACTGGGAGGTGTATTGTGACGGGGAGGGTTGTATTGAAATTTGGAAGTGAAACTGAGCAACTAAGGAAGTGTATTGCAAGATACAAGGTGTGTAAAATAGGAGAATTTGATTTGGGCGGGTAGTGGTTGTGTCATAATACATATTGTGTTACGGGCGGGGCTGGTTTGATTTGGGCATTGTGTTCTTGTCCCTGATTGCTTGTGACGAGGAAAGAGGCAGGGGCACGTGTGCGATACGCCGCAGCCCGGCCCCGGGCTGGCGGGGCAGCGGCCCAGCTGCCCGGGCGCGAGGCGCGGCGCGGCGGCGGGGGCGTTGGGCGCCGGGCATGTGGCACGGGGGACGGTGAGCGGGTGTGCGACACGACCGGGCATATGTCCGCTGAGCTTGAGGGCCGCCTCGCCGACTGGCAGGGGCATCTGCGGCGAGGAGGCATCTGATGAGTCTCGAGTTGTATTGTGGCTGGCATATAGAATTTGGCTTGAGCGCTGGTAAACGTGTATTGTGGCATATATAGAAGAAATTGACGGGCACTCTGATGCAGGCTAATTTGTATTATGGCTTGCTCTCTGGTGACGAGCCTCCGATAGGCTAAAGGCTGTAGTGTGCATATGAGGGTTTAATGAGGCATCTGATGAAGCTGAGAGCCAGCGGCATATAAGCTTGGCTTGAGCACTCTGATAGGCTTAGCTGTGATGTGGCATATAGAAGGCGAGCCTGAGCACTGCGAGCTATGACCACTTATGGCTTGTGTGCGACCTAAGGTTTGGGGTATTGCACTTGGTGCCGCCAGAACTCGAGTTTTGGACTCGATCTTGTTCTGAGTCACTAAATGAACTCTTGTTCATCACAAAAATTTTTGATACTTTTTTAAGGTAAAATAAAAATCAAATAAAATGAGACAAAATTTTTCGAAAATAAAATTTTCAAAGAAAATGAAATTTTGTTGATAAAAATATTTAAATGCATAATTGATTGCCTTGCGTGTAAATGCAAGAGCCAGTACCTCTCTAGTGTTTATGGCTTGTATGAAGAGTGTCTTAAGGCGGTGTTTATGCCTTGGAGATCCCGGAGTGAAGTGGAGACGTGCCATTGAAGCGTGATGATAGCTAAACGAGGAGCGGAGCGTCGAGGGCGAAATCCAGAGGCCTTGTCAGGGAGCTTTCCCTGATGTTTGTCCGGCGAGACTATCTGCGAGAAATTTGTAGGAATTACGGTTTGCTATACGCCTGTTTGGCTATAGCGGGTAGACGGGAGAGATCCTGGCACTCCGGAGGTTTTAGGCACATCATCATCGACATTCAGGGGAGGAGATCCCGATGGTGACCATTGGTTCGTGCGAATCGAGCCAGGAAGCATGGAGATTACCTGCGACACGACCCAGGGATCAGACTAGGCTAGCGTTCTAGGTTAGAGAATGAGGTACGAATATGGTGGAAATGGGCAAGGACCTCTAGAGACCTTAGAGGAGCCCAGGGTTATGCGTGGAGGGATTCTCCTAGGGATTAGGGCGCGAGAATAGGGATGATATGTCGAGGTTGCGAGTTGGAGATCTCGGGGACTCTACTCCTGATGGACACGAGGATTATGGACATGTCGAGAGTTCGTGTCATCCTTGGATGGATTGGGTGACCGAGTTCTGAGGGTTGTTATCGATTGTGAGGCGCAAAGTTCACCGCGCAACGGGGACGGTACTCGTGTTGTATTCAGAGGCGAAGCCACGATATTTTGCAGGCAGTATCACAGTCGAGAGTGTCGAGGGCCCGATTAGCGGGGGTTGGCTCGCGAGCCTTACTACTGGGGGCCAGTAGAATCGGACTTGGATGCCTCGAGTAGTGTGTCTGATTATGTGGATGTTTCGGATGAGCTGCACGGACTACCTGCGAGGGTCGTAGACCGATTGTCGAGTTACTACGCCCCTAGTGCTTCACCCACGTCTCTACATGACTCGCATGGGATGGCACCCGGTTGAGTTATAGGAACTTCGAGTCCGATTAAGGGAGCTATTGGACAAGGGGTTCTAGCTCGGGCCAAGGCAGCACTTCACCATGGGACGCTCTGGATTCTATTTGCTAAGAAGAAGAATGAAGACCCTTCGTACGTGACTCTGACCGAGTTGAATCGGGTTGCGATCAAGAATCGTGCCATTCTTGGGGATTGATGATTTGTTTTAATCGGTTGAGGAGCGCGAGTCTATTTCAAGATAGACCTTGCAGTTTGCGCTCAGAGCGAGGGGTTAGGGAGATAGATATCCCTAAGACGGTGTTTAGGACGCATTATGGGCACTTTGAGTTTACGGTGATGCCCTTTGGATTGACGAATGCGTTAGCAGCATTCATGGATCTCATGCATAGAATGTTCCAGCCCCATCACAGATCCGAGTTTGTTGTAGTCTTCGTGGATGGCATTTTGATGCACTCCCGATTAGTGGGGCATGAGTATGCGCTTGAGTTGTGTTACGGTTACTGAGAGACCATCAGTTGTACACTAAGTTCAGTAAGTGCGAGTTTTAGCTTACTGAGGGGAGATTTTTAGGACACATGGTGTCAGCACCAGGAGTGTCAGTCGACCTAGAGAAGGTTGAGGCAGTGATGAGTTGGAAGAGACCGAATGTCAATCTTCGAGATACGTAGTTTCTTGGGATTAATTTATGGGTATCCACGGAGGTCGAGAATGGGGTGAGAGTTGTCCGTTCGAGGCGGGATTGTAGGATTTCGCCTCGGGATATGGACTCATGGTTAGGACAGTCCACGACCAGGAGAGAGATCGAGGATGCTCGGGCACTCGGGATGCGGGTGTTGGTAGCGAGAGGGAAGATCGGCTTTCTCTTTAGTTCGGGGAAGGGCGAGAAGACCTACTTCACCTTGGATTTCGGGGTAGGGCGGGTTGAGCATGGTGGCTGGGATTGCCCGGAGACCCGGGGATCCCAGACTTTGGGACAATGCGATCCGGGTTAGCGAGTAGGACGGGAGAGTATAGCTTAATTCATTTCCTCAGCCTAGTGAGGGGTTAGAGGAACAGTTTGAGTTCCGAGTCTTATGCAAGCACTTCCGGCAACACAGTGAGATAGACGGAGGGCGGAGTGTGGAGTCGAAGTCGGGGACAGTTGGGTGCGCGCGATGACGTGGTGGACCTTAGGGTGGTAGACTATTGGTTGTTGATTGTCGGGGCTTGATGGATGGTTGAAGCGACCCGCTCGGGTTGTCGATGAGTGAACCTAGGCCCGGGGTTGTCATACCCGGAAACCACGACATTGGATTTGGGCTTAGAGGTTGAAGCCTTTAGAGAAGCCGGGTATAGATGTTCTTCCCTAGGATGTAGGGTGAGAGTTGACCTGATAGGTCGGGATTATGAGTGAGAGATCTCTGAGATTCTGCTCATGGTGGACCCGGGAGTGGGTGTCACAGTATGGCATAATTGCGTTCGGGTGCACGGTACGGTCATTCACCACTCTTGGTGAATGAGGGTTGGGTTTGTCTTTGAGATTAAAGTCAGTAAGAGACTCTTGAACTCGATTTAGGAAATGACGAGTAATTAGAGTGTGTGGGGGCAAAGCAAAAAAGGGCTCGTAAATCCCTCCAGTGAGAATCCACAGGTTAGGGTGTAAAGGGCAGGGAGATATCCCGAATTTATGTGAGAATGTAATAGGCTTGAAGTGTAAGCCGAAGAATTATGTTGCCCGAAATGAAAACGCACGGTCAAGTATCACATAGACTTAGAGTTGAGTGATAGGAGTCGGGAGTGACTCGAGATGAAAACCCACGGACAGGTTATCACGTAGACTTAGAGTTAAGTGATAGGAGTCGGGAGTGACTCGAGATTTGGATACCCATTGGAAATTGCATTGGGTGTGGTTGAGTCGGCAAAGACTCGGTATATGGATGTCATTCATGACATGGACTAAGTTGACAGTCCATTGGATTGTCAGTGATTGTGACCTTGGGAAGGTCAGCGTTTACACACCAGGTAAGAGTTGTGTAGGGTTATACGTTGTGCGGATTATATACATATGTTAGAGGACACGCTGTGAGCATGTGTCCTGGGTCATAAAGGTAGAGGAGCATTTGCCCTTAGTGGAATTCGCCTACAACGACGAGTTGTCGGCGGTATCTGAGATGGCAGAGTATGAGGCCCAGCGTATGGGAGGCCGTGCGAGTCAGATTATGTTGGACAGGTGGGAAAGAGTTCCATCACTGGTCCTGATCTGATTAGAGACACCTCTGAGAAGGTGAGCTTGATACGATAGCGTCTTCTCACGGCTCAGAGCCGGCAAAAGAGCTATGCGGATGTGCGACGTCGACCCTTAGAGTTCGAGGTTGGGGATCATGTCTTCTTGAAGGTGATGCCTAGGAGAGGAGTGGTCAGGTTCGGCAAGCGTGGGAAGCTATCGCCGAGGTTTATTGGACCTTTCGAGATACTCGAGAGGATAGGCACCGTTGCGTACCGGTTAGCGTTACCGCCCAACATGTTAGGTGTCCACGAGGTATTTCACGTCTCCGTGCGGAGTGATATGCTCGGGGATCGACTCGTGTGGTGGATTGGAATGAATTGAGGTTAACACGGATAGGACCTTGGAGGATCGAGTGTGCATTGTTGATGGGTCGAGTGATCGGGTTTTGCGGCCTTGAGACCGTGAGGCTAGTGAGAGTGCTATGGCGACGCGTGGAGTGGGAGAGTCGGCGTGGGCGAGGGACACAATCTGCCGGGCCACCTATCACACTTCTTGTTTAGGGATGAAGGTACGTAATTAAGTCGTTTAAAATTTAAATGGTTGTTTACATGTGCATGGTAGGGCGCGTAGCATGTGCATGTGCGTGGCTGTGATTTGTCCTGTTCGGGCAGGTACCTTTTAAGGAGAGGAAAATGTAAGACCCGAGAAATTCCAATTTATGGAAACAGGGCAAAATCGTAATTTTGCTTACAAAATTATTATTTCGAAAAAAAATCCGTAATTTATTCTCTAGATCTCAGATGATGAAACGGATTTCACCGTTGGAATCGTCTTGCTAAATCTAGTTAGCACGTAAAATTTACGTAGTATTCGAGGGACCGGTCGGGTTGGCACGTTTTGAGGCATCGCGTTTCGGGTCTTGAGTAAAGATTTCGATGCGGCCAGAGAAGTCGCGTATAACAAGTACTCATGTACCGTAAGTGGTATGAGTAGAGAAATAATGAAAATGGGCCAGTAGAGATAGTGCCGAATGTCAAAAGCAGTAAATGAAGGGATGTAGGCGTTTTGGATTTGGATTTTTAAGTCGATTTAAATGCCAAGGAATAGTGCGAGTCTCTAACCTCTACTAAAAAGCAAGACAAAGCGTGAAGCGTGCAGGGAAGATGCGGTGGCCATTTTTCTTTTGGGTTTAGAGAGAGGAACCTCCAAGCTTCTCTCTGAATACGGGCCGTCCGTGGTCGGCCCGGTCTTCGGGACACGGAGGAGGAACTCACACGGAGAGGGCTTGGCGTGGAGTACAGTTTATGGAGTTTCCTCAAGAAGCCCAAGAGGTAGGGTTCCTCTTGGGTTATTAAATTTAAGTGTTTTGTCGTGTTTAAGTCGAATGGGCCGTGAGGGCGGATTGGATCGATCCCAAAACCTTGAGACCGAGATTGATATAAAATTTTTGAAATCTCATTATTTGCAGTGGTAGTGACCACGGCTAGCTTGAATGTCAAGTTATTGTTTTTCCATGATGAATCATGTATTGATTGAAATTAGGCCGGGAATGGCCGTAGAGCCGAGGTTATTTAAGTGAGCTAGATGAGATGGATGTGTGTTTGGCAAGTGAAACCTAGGTTTCTTGTTCATAGGAATATTGACACAGAAATATATTTTTGTGTGAATATGTCATTTAGTAAGAGTGATTTGGTCATTAACAGGTGTTTGATCGTTAGTAGTGGTAATTTTGATGAATGAGTTGTAAAATTACATAACATGATTGTGTGATTTGAATTATCAGAGTATATTCATGTTTACATATATTTGCATGTGATTAGACTGTGTGGAACTGGCATACATGCATTCCATATGCAACTGGAACCCCTAGGATTATAAGAGTGAGTGCATGAGATGAGTCCTAGAGAGAAAGAACGGTTCGGAGGGGTTGTCTAAAAATATTAATTATTGGAGGGTAGTCCAAATTTAAAATATCCCGATACGTCGACGGCCCAATTGATATTCGTCGATTAGTCGCTTAAACAAATAATATATCAATCGTCGGACGTGATTGATATATATATACATCGGGTTGTCCACTAATGAAAACAATAGATTCTCATACAAGGCTTGGCGGAGTGTGAAGTCGGTGAGGACTCGGGATCTGAGTTGGTCGTGTAGACATTGAGTAGGATCATGCATTTTGCTTGAATGTGTGTTTGCTGGAACATTGCACTGCACTTAGGTGGTGAAGTGGCCCACCCTAGGGCGATTCTCCTAATGAAGTTTGAAAGCTCACCCCGTTTAGTGGGACCTTTTACGGTGAGGCGCGAGGAGGCGGTTCGATCGCGAGGCATTTTTGCGGCCGGGGATGTGGCACGGTGTCTACTTATATACATGTATTAGAATGCTTTCATTTTAATATATGTTGTATAAAATGGTTATTAACTCTTGGAAACCATTGGATATAGTTTGGACATATTGTGATGAGTATTTGTATTATGGGCCCCGAGCGGGTTTTACTCATGTTGGAGTTATATTGAATTTGTTTGGGACAGGTATATGCAGTGCTTGTATTTGGGTAGAGCTCAGGTACAAAGGAGACTGCGCCCCGATTTACGTGGCGTCGGGTGGCAGACATCCACTTGTATTCCATGGAGTTGTGAACAATCAGCGGACCCCGGGTTTGCACAGGGAAGCGTCACGGCTCCCTCCTAAGAAACTTCTTCTTTTAAGATATTTCTTTGCTGCTCATTTCTAGTCTCTCTACTTTCATTGCAGCTTGGACCAACTAATAGAAATCTACTTGTTGGAGAGAAGTCATAGGTTCCAAATATCTCTTGATGGTATCATGCATTCCATCCTCAAATTGCCTACACCGAAATGCCTCGGTGAGGACCAATTCTGGTCATACTTCTTTGAGATGGTGAATTCTTTCTCATATTCGATAGATAAGTTCCTTTGCTTCAAATTCAGGAACTGTTTCCACTTGAAATCCCTATACATCTCGGTAACATACTTTTCCTTGAACTCTTCGGGACAAGGAACTCCCAAGTCATAGGTTGGAATCCCTTGGACTTCTCAACACTAGTTTACCGATCCCATATGCCTCGCTCTACACCAATAGTGAGACTGCACATGATACTCTTTGATCGGGAGGGCATCTAACTTCCTCCAATATTCTTTGTAACTTTTCTAACCAGAATTCGGCTTTATCAGACTCTTCCATGCTCGACCCATGGAATTCCTCTACTCCATGTCTTCTTACTATGTCTATTGGAGCTTTAGAGAATGGTCGATCTATCGATACTGGGCATGTCTTGCGATGTTTTCTCGACCAAAGCTTAAGTGGGCTCGTGGGTACATTACTTTTTGAAGGCTCAGAAGCTGATAGCTCTTGTTCCCTTGGGATAACACTCTCAACAGCATCTTTAGTACGATCCATCTATACAAAACACAAGGACATCCACATCAAGCCAACACATAACTAAACTCGTACTTTTCTATCATATACTCTATCCAGAGTAGCCTAAACCTAGGCTTTCGGAAAACGCCCTAAACCTAGGCTCACGATACCACTTAAGCGTGACACCTGCTTCTCGAGTCCAACTTTGATTGGGCGAATTCGGGGCAGGATCCAAGATGCTTTGATACCTTAAGCGTCATTTTGTTTTATTCTTTTTTTTTTAAGGTTACTATAAATTAATGAACTTTAAGCTTGTTCATTCATAGTAATGTTAAACATTTAACTTGTACTATATTACGCGCGTGAATTACAAAATATATACAAGCTCCATATATGGAAGTTGTAACACCCCGAAATATACCATAGTTGTTTTATAACATGTTTAGGGTATTTTATGAGTATAATTACGAAATTTCTCTTAATTTAAATTTAAAACGTGAAAGCAGAAAGCTAGGAAATAAGCAAGGGTAAATGAGTAATTTGTCAAATGGGACACAAAAGTCATATGATAAAAAGATAGTATGCCAAAATAGAATTTGAATAAGTTAGATTAAGAATAATAAGGAGTTAAAGGATTAAAGTGCAATTAAAAGGAAATGTAAGAGGAAGAGAAGAGAAGAGAAGAAGAAGAGCCAAAAAGGTATGGAATTTCATGGTCTTTTAGGAAAGTGTTAGTATGAATTTGTATGGTTTTTTATGGATTCTAGTATGGAACTTGTATGGAATTTTGTGATTGTTTGTATGGATACTTGTTGGAGGGTTTGGCACCTCTTTTTGTAATAGAATCCTTGTTTGGTTTTGTTGTGGTCCTCAATAGAGGAAAAATTTGTATAGAGAAAATGTTGGGTTTTAGGGGAGATGCTGTCCTTTTTTTTTAACCCATGTTTTTGTTTTGGCCATAACTTTGCTATCACTCATCAAAGATTGGTAGATTAAATTCTACAGGTAAACTATATATAGGAGAACAAATATTCTGAAATAAGTATAATAAATTTAGACTCCGATGGACCCGAAAAAGTCGTCAAAGTGATGCTCTATTTTTCGGTCAGGTCGGATACGATTTTGGGTTCCATACTTGATTTGAGCTAGGCCATAAGTTGAGTTTCACTCATCAAGTGGAGTTATTCAAATTTTGGGTAAACTAGACTTTTAAAGAACAAATATTTTTAAAAATAAAAGTATATGAAATTTCGACCCTATTGGACTTAGAAAATTCATCAAGTAAAGGGAACAATTCGGTTACAAATCTATCTTGGAAGCAGGTCCACACAAATGGAGTAATTCGGTTGTTTAAATCATAGCTTGAATTACTCCTTTGGTCGAATGAGGTGATTCGAGGAATTTACATCCTGAGCTGAACATCGGGAGAGCACATTTTTCCGCCAAGAAAGTAGGGTCAAAATTGTAGTCAAAGTGGACTTAGGGAGTTGCCTAGGCTGGTAAGGTAGAATTGGTTATGGAAGCGAAATTGTATAAGGTTATATGATAACTACATTATTATATGAAATAATGCATCATAGTAATATGATTATAATAACATGTGTTATGAAAGTTAAAGTTAATACATATATAATTTTGTTATATGAAAAAGAAATTACAGTTAAATGTTTATAAGAGATTATTTGATAATGAATATCTCATAAGTATACATGATATCAATAGTTATTCATGTATATGAGATATCTTTTTCTAATACTTGAAAGATTGTTAAGAAAACAAAATAAAGCCCGGTTATGCACAGCATAAGCAGATTGTAGTTGGATAGATAGGCATGCTTATAGGGATATAATTGCTGCAACATACAATTTATAGATATCGAGGCCCTGTTTGGGTAGATGGCTTGTGAATCCGTTTGGATCATTATAGTGAGCCCAGTTTAGGTCATACGAATGAGATCATTGTCTCCTCTGATGATAGTACCTTCGAGATGCAATGCGGTTTTTCCGTATCCACTCAAGGTATTTACAAGCATGAAGCATGAATAAGTGACAAGAATATGTAAATGGCATGACATGATATGAAGTATAGCATTTGCTGTTAATTATAAACAATGATAAGTCTGAGAACAAAAACGTAAATGAAGATGATATGGAATGA
Source organism: Tetrastigma voinierianum (assembly GCA_016808115.1). Lineage (NCBI taxonomy): Eukaryota > Viridiplantae > Streptophyta > Magnoliopsida > Vitales > Vitaceae > Tetrastigma > Tetrastigma voinierianum. The sequence goes on along the minus strand of JAEQBH010002419.1, from coordinate 91,329 downwards.
AACATGATAAGGCGAATAAGTATGATGTATGTAGAAACATATCTATAAATGATATGTTCAAAACATGAATAAGCATGTATATGTAATGAATATTCAAGTTATATGCAGTTATTACAATATTGTGATGACTTTGATTAGAGATGCGATCTATATGTATTTATTCTCGCTAAGCTATAAACAGCACAGGTGTTTCATCCATGTAGAATCTGAAGAAACCGAGAGGATAGAATGATACGCATCGATGGTCAAAGTCGACACATCACTAGGTATCCTTTGAAAGGCAGATTAATTAATGTATGTACATCATTTGTTTCTTTTGTAGCCCGATGTAAATATTGTAAATATTTAGACATTTCATATATAGACTTGTATATATTTTGTAATCCATTTGCTCTGAATATCACCTGAAAGTTAAATGTTGAATGAGCAAGCTTAAAGTTTATGAGTTTATATCATGGGGAAAAAAAATGATACCTAAACTTGACCTGATTTTGAGTTGGGCGTCACGATTTAATTATTATCCCGAGTATAGGTTTGGCGTTTTGGAAAAGCCTAGGTTTAGAAGCGACTCACGGAATAGAGTATATGATGAAAAACATGTGTTTGTAATGTGTTGACTTATGTAGATGTCCTTGTGTTTTTGTATAGATGGATGCGTCCTCTGAAATCGGATGAACGTAAGAAAGTGTGCTTCAGGAGATGAGGATTTTGCTTTTTGGATCCTTCTAAATCTTTCGAGGAAGTGAGAGTCATGCCTGGGTGGAACCAAATGAAACTTTGCGAGGATATCGGGACATGGCTCGGGTGTTTGATTAATGACTCAGAGCCTCGATAGATCTTGCCTGGTTGGGGGCAGTGGTAGTGCGGGAATTCCATGGGTCGAGCCTTGGAAGAGTCAGATAAAGCTGAATTCTTATTGGAAAAGGCTATGAAAATAGTGGAGGAGGTGAGGTGCCCTCAGATCAAAGAGTGACATATGCGGTTTCTCTATTGAGGCGATTACTTATGATTGGTGGAAGTTGGTAAGATTGTTAGGTAGAGCTTCGGATCTTATACCATGGGAGTTTTTGATCGAGTTCGGGGCCCGAATATGTGCTTGATATGTATAAGGAGACCCAGTGACGGAGTTCACGAATCTGATGCAAAGAAACATCGGTGGCGAAATATGAAAGAATTCAGCCAATACCGCTAGTGCGCACTGAATTAGTCCTCACGAGACATTTCGGTGTAGCGGTTTGAGAATGGACTAAATAGGTCATAAGATATCTGGCGCTGTGTGATGCTCCAGCAAACAAATTTCTCCCGGTTGGTTCAGTGGCGATGAAAGTGGAAATATGAGCCAGCGGTAGAAGAATTTCATAAGAAAGTTTTATAGAGGAGCTTTGCTTCTGCTTGGGTAAAGAGCTGAGGGATCCCCAATTTGAGTCGGTCTGAGTTCATTCTGAAGGTAGAAAGGCAGAATGATGGTACCAAGTTACAGTGGTTTTTCAACTAGACAAGGGAGAAGTCTCGAGTGCCCTCTTTGCCATAAAATGACATTTGGCGTGTGTAGATTATTGAGGAGGATGTTTCGGATACTGGAAGCCTTTGGGCACTTGATAAGAGAAATTGTCCCAGTCAGGGGGATAATAGGAGTTTGTAGTAGGAAAAGGAGATCTGTTTACTACGCTTTGACATGGACTCCCAGTGGGCAGGTGGCCAGGTCGATCACTGGGGGACGTGGAGTGCGGTGTCGGAGACGGATAGATCTATCTCTGACCAGAAGCCACGAGCTTATGATATGACAGGATTAGGATGCTCTTAAAGTGATTGCGGTATTTTCTCTTTGTGATATTGAGATGCATGCTTTAATAGACCTTGGCTCTCTTAGTTAGTATGCTCTTGTCAGAACGTAATGTGTTTGATAAGTGCCATCAGTGAAGCCCGATTACCATATGATATGCTGGTTACTGGTTCACACAGGGCGTAGTGCGAGGGATCAGCCAGGAGTGTATAAGGCTGAAATAAACTTTAATGACTCGTGATAGAGAGTTTACAGTTGATCTACTTGCTGTAGTTTCATGAGTTTGATTTAATTTTAGGAATGGATTAGCTATCCAAACATCGGTATAGTTGATTGTGATAAGAAAATAGTAAGGCTTAAATGTTCGACACAATTAGAGGTAACAGGTACATGGTATCTAATAAAAGCCATGTCAAATATAATTCGACTATCTGGCAGGCGATTGTTGAGGAAAGGTTGTGAAGCCTTACAGCTTGGTGCTTGGCTCTAAAGGGTCAAAGAATAGAGATTCGAAAATGTGCGAACGTAAAGATTTTACCGGGATGTGTTCTGAAGGATTACACGGTATTCCACACTGTAAGAAAGTGGATTTATACGTTGAGTTTTCTTGAGAACAACTCACTTCTATAGGGCACCATTCGGGATAAGCTCCTGACTGAGTTGAAAGAGCTAAAGATTCAACTACAGAGCTTCTAGACAAAGGGTTTTATCAGGCTGTGTTTGTTTCTCCACAGGGTGCACTGTTTTGCTCGTGAAGAAATATGGAACTACGAATGTGCATTGATTATCTGACAAATCAATAAGGTGGCAGTGAAAAACAAATACCATACGAATTGAAGATCTCTTTGATCAATTAAAAAAGAGAGGGGTGTCTTCTCAAAGATAGATCTGTGATTAGAGATACTATGACTAAGAGTGAAAGATAATCGATGTCTTAGAAGACAACATTGAACTTGATATGGCCATTATGAGTTCTTGGTAATGCCATTTGGGTTGACTAATGCACCGACAACATTCATGGATTTGATGAATATAATGTTTCGACCCTATTTAGATCAGTTTGTCGTGGTCATTATTGATGATATATTGGTATATTCCATAGATGAGCAGGAGCATGAGCAACATTTGAAAATAGTTCTACAGACTTTGAGAGGAGAAAAAGTTGTATCTTAGCTTAGCAAATCATGATTTTTGGGTAAGGTTTTCATTCACTGAAAATGTGTGTCTAATGAGGGGTATAGGTTAACCTTACTGCTAAGATTGAGTTGTGAATGAATTAGGCGCCAGAAGTGTTAGAAGTGAGGAAGTTTCTTGGGCCTAGTAGGATATTATAGGATTTGTGAAGGGATTCTCTGTCGTAGCTATAAAACTCCTGCAATTACTTAGGAAGGGAGTAAAGTTAGAGTGGACGGATAAATGTCGAGATAGTTTTGAATAATTGAAGAAATCTTGGTTGAAGCACGGTATTGGTCGACCTCGGGGAAAAGAGTACACCTTATCTGATGATGCTTTGGGCATTGGTTTGGGATGTGTGTTGTCTGATATAAGAAAGTAGTGGCTTATCTTCCCGGGCGAGTTGAAGCCACGTAAGGAACAAAATTATCCCTCATGATGTGCCTAGAGTTAGCCACGGTAGTATTTGCTTTGAAAATATGGCGACACTAGCATATGGTGAAAAATCTGCAAATTTATACGGATCATAAAAGTCTAGGCTATTTGTTTAGCGGCATGAGCTGGTGGGACAGCGGAGGGCTCGTTAGATTATTCAAATATTGAAATTTGTACTCTTCGGCTACCACCACGAAAAGCTAATCGGTAGCCGGATGCGCGTGAAAGACAATGAAACTTTGTCTTGAAACCACGGTGAATGGAGACTAGCAGATGATGGAGCTATATTAGCTAAATTAAAAGCACAGCCTGTGTTAAAGCAAATGATTATAGATGCTTAGAAAAATGATGTAGAGATGCAGAAAAAGGTACAGATAGTTAGAGATGGTGATAAGACTGGGTTTTCTGTAAAAGAAGAGGGAAGTTTGTATTTCCAGGATAGACTATGTGTGCCAGATGATAAAGAGCTAAAGAAAAAGTTTTTATTTGAAGCTCATAATCGTTATTTACCATGCACATCCTGGAGGTAATAAGATGTACGAGTTTGATAGAGCATTATTATTGGTGGAAAGGAATGAAAAGAGATGTGACAGTACATGTCTAAATGTTTGGCGGTGTCCATTGAGTCAAAAATGAATACCAAGTTTGACGGGTTTGTTGAATCCCCTTCCCGATTCCTCGATGGAAGTGGGGATAACATTACTGTAGTTTTGTATTAGGTTTTTCCTCACCTTGTAAAACATGACTACATTTAATTGATTGATAGCTCGCAAAGTCGGCCCATTTTATCTGGTCGAGATTGACTATTCTATGGATCAACCCAGTTGAGTTAAGTGACAGACAATGTTGCAGTGTTAGATTAATCTGTGTGTGAGATCAAAGATCACTTGGCTGATCTAATTCTAGAAGGAACTCTGATTCGGCCTTAGATGCAGTGAGATTTCGGTCTGACATTCCATCAGAAATGAAGCAGGATGGGCGGTCGAGAAGGTTGATTGAGTGCTCAGTGTAGCCGAGTTGTGTGGCCAGATTCAACTGGAAGTTGGGATAGGCATATTCCATTAATAGAATTTACTATGTAATGATTATCAATCGAAGCATTGGCATGGCACCATATATGAGCTTTGTATACGTAGAAGGTCTTAGAACACTGTGTGTTGAGACAAAATTGAATGAGCATAAGATGATTGTACGACATAGTAAAAGATACATAAGAGAAAGTCTGAAGTTATTTGGCGAGAGGTTCGCGGCTGGTGATCGTGAAAGTCATATCTGGGTTAAAGGAGAATTATTAGATATGAAGTGGGAGTGGTCTTCTTAAAAGTATCGCCCAGAGTGGAGGAAAATTACGGTTTGGTCGGAAAAGGCAAGTTGAGTCAAGGGTTCATATGGTCAGCACTGAAGGATTCTGAACATATTGGCCATGTGGCTTGTCGATTGGCACTCCGCTTAGGAGTTAGCCCAGTGCACGATGTGTTCCATGTGTGTCGATGTTTGAATCTGCTCGGAGTAAGGTCGCACATACTACCAGTGCAAAGAGATACAGAGTCTGAGAAGAATTTGTCATATGAAGAGCTGAACTATTTTGATTTCGAGAGAGGTGAAGCATTTACAAAACAAACAAGTCACAGATTGGTGAAGTTCTTTAGCAACACCATGGCGGAGAAGCACTTGGTGACGATGATGAAAGCACGATATCACGCAAACTCTGGTGAGTGTCGTTAGAGGACGAAATTCTTTTAAATGGGGGGAGAGTTGTAACACCTCGAAATGTACCCTAGTTGTTTTATAACATGTTTTAGAATTGTTGCTTGAGTATAATTACGAAATTTCTCGTAATTTAAATTTAAAAGCGATAACGAGATAATAGGAGTAAGCAAGGGTAAATGAGTAATTTATTAAATGGGACACAGTCGAGATATTAAAAGATAGTATGCAGTATAGAATTTGAATAAGTTAGATTGAGAATAATGAGTTAAAGGATTAAAGGGCAATTAAAAGGAAAATGTAAAATATCAAATAAGGATAAGATCAATTGGTCTCTCATATTTGGGAGACCAAAAACGTGAAGAGGAAGGAAGAGGAAGAAGAAGAGAAGAGGAAGAGAAGAGAAGAAAAAGAGCCAAAAAGGTTTAGAATTTCATGGTCTTGTAGGAAAGTGTTAGTATGGATTTGTATGGTTTTCTATGGATTATAGGAACTTGTTTAGAATTTGTATGGATACTTGTTGGAGGTTCGGCATACCTCTTTTTTGTGTAGAATCCTTGTTTGGTTTGGTTGTGGTCGCCAGAGAAAATTTTGTATAGAAAATGTTGGGTTTTTAGGAGAGATGTCAGTTTTTTGTATATTTTTGTTTGGCCGTAACTGGACATCGCTCATTTCAAGTTAATTGATTCAAATTTTTAATATAAACTAGACTTCTAGGAGAACAAATATTCTAAAATAAGTATATCAGTTTGGACTCCATTGGACCCGAAGAAAATTAGTCAAAGTGATGCTCACATTTTAAGTTGGTCGATACTCTTTTGGGTTAGGAGCAGGTTTTTGGTATTTAGGCCATAAGTTGAGTTTCACTCCTTCCAGAATTGAGCGATTTAATTTAGGTAAAAGCTAGACTTATGGAGAACAAATATTCTGAATAAGTACATCAATTGGACCTAAATTGGACCTAGAAAATTCGTCAAAGTAAGAGCAATTCGATTCCGCCAAATCTATCTAAAACCGATCCCTCTAAAATGGAGTAATCCCGGTTGTTTTAAATGCAACTTGGGATTATGTTGGTCAAATGAGGTGTTGGAGATTTTATCTAAAGCCCAAACGTCGGGAGAAACGGCTTTCATGAAGAAAGTAGGGTTAAAATTGTAGTCGAAAGTGGACTTGGGAGCTGCCTAGAATTGTTCAGGCAGAATTAGTTATAGAAACTGAAATTGTTTAAAGGTTATATAAATGTATTATTATATGAAATAATGCATCATAGTAATATGATTATGATAACATGTGTTATGAAAGTTAAAGCTAATACATATATAATTTTTATTTATATGAAAAAGAAATACAGTTAAATGTTTATAAAGAATTATTTGATATGAATATCTTATAAGTATACATGATATCATTAGTTATTCATGTATGAGTATCTTTTCTAATACTTGAAAGATTGTTAAGAAAACGAGAATAAAGCCGGTGCTTGCTTATGTGGTAGTTGGATAGATAGGCGACAACATACTGATTCTGGTCTCGAGGCCCACAAATTTGGGTGGAGTGACGTGAATCCGTTTTGATCATTATAGTGGCCTCGTTGTGTCATACGGATAGAGATCAACATCTCGTCTGATGTGGTACCTTAGATTTTATATCTGAGTTTTTTCATATCCACTTCTAAGGTATTTGCGTCATTGAAACATAAGATAAGTGACAGAATATGTAAAATGGCATGATATGATATGAAGTATAGCATTGCTAAGTGATGATACGTAACGTTGATAAGTATAAGAACAAAAAGCATAAATGAAAGATGATATGGAATGAAACATGATAAGACGAATAAGTATGATCTATGTAGAAGCATATCTATAAATGATATGTTCAAAACATGAATAAGCATGAGTATATGTAAATGAATGTTAAAAGTTACTGTATCTGGGTTGTCTAAAGAAGTGTGATGAATTTGATTAGAATTAGATACATATGTATTTATTCCCACATTTTAATTTATAGAAACAGCATGGGTGTTTCATCAGTGTAGGTACAGAAGAAACCAAAACGAGGACAATCCAGCATCAACGGTCAAAGTCGACCACATCATTAGGTACCCAATCGAGTTGGTCCTAATATATATGTATGTTTCTTTGTAAGCGATATAAATATTGTAAATGTTGAACATTTCCATATATGGAGCTTGTATATATTTTGTAATCTGTTGCTACAGAATATTTTACAAGTTAAATGTTTAACATTATATGAATGAACAAGCTTAAAGTTTATAAGTTTATAGTAAACATGAAAAAAAAAATGACACCCTCGCTTGACACCGTGTGCCGAGTTAGGGACGTCACAGAAGTGTTCAACATTTACAATATTTACATTGCTTCTAAAATGGCATATCTTCAAAAGAAAAGAAAAAGGCCCGAAAGAGGGTCTTCTGTGAGTAGACACTTAGCGATGTGTTGGCCTTGGTTGCTGATGTGGAGTGTCCGGACTTCTCGTTTCTCCTTCTCCTGTACACAAATGGATGAAACACTCGTGCTAAACATAGCTTAGTGGGAGTTAATACTATGGGACTCTAATAAGGGTCATCGGCGCTAGACAACTAAGTATAAGCTTTAACAATTCTTGTTTAAACATATCATTTATAGATATCTTCTACATATATCATACTTAGTAGTCTTATCATATTTCATTTCTTATTATATTCATATACTTTCGTGTCATCTTACCCACTTTTACTTCTTGTTCTTATGACGTATCTTTATCATCACATACTTGATGTTATCTTACCGTATCATGTCATATATCATATACATCTCATTTGCATATACTTATCATTTTCTTTTATGTTTTCGTACCTAAATGAAAGCCTTAGTGGATACGGGAAAGAAAAACCTATCCTTATGCAGATAGTAATCCATGCTATGACCAAATAGAATTACTATAATAATCTGACGGATCTATCATCGACCTGGCAGTTCCTCAATATCATAAATTGTAATATTCTAACATGTATCCCTAGTGTGCCTATCTGTCTCTACGGGTTCTAAGCGAATAGTCTATGTGGTACATGTGTTACGATTACATATCTCATATTCTGAATAATTGTTGTTATTCGGTAATCATATGCGATATTTGCAATCATTTATTCGTATCTTTATATTTTCCTTCTATCTACCGTTATATATGAATAAATATGGATACATTATAACATAGGTTATTTACTATCATTTTTAATCTCCTTCAAACTATATTATGGAGTTCTGATAAAGGTTTTCATGAGTCCGAAAACTTGAAATGTTAATCATGTCGGACTATCTGAAAATAATCTCGAAATTTCAACCCGAACTGTCCGAAAACAACTTCCCAACTATTGTTTAATTTCTTGAAGATTTGACGTACACTAATTGTTGTTTATCCATTGGTTATTCTTGTCTCAATTGCTAACATTTACAGTGGATTGGCAAAACCATCTAGATATTACTTATTGTAATATTCCACATGTCACTCACAATCTCAACAATATCTTCCCATGGAAGTGTGTAATAAATTGATAGGATCTTCCAAGGGTTTCTTATGGGGAGGTGAAAATGGTAAACATCACATGCATTTGGTAAGTTGGGAGACAGTAACTCGTGATAAAGAGTAAGGGGGCCTGAGGATAGAAAAGTATGCACTTGATGAACAAGGCCTTGTGTGTTTGAATTCTCAAAATCACTGGATCGTTAGGGGCATTCTTTAGTTGGTTGCAATCTGCAGAAATTAAGAAGGCGGCGGTGTTAGTCGCCCCTCAGACTCAGCCAAGTCAGTCTCTCTTTACGGAAGACTTAGAGCTTGAAGCAATACGTAAATGTGATTAGGAATTTGTATTTTTTTTGATGACTTTGCTTCTCACATGGAGGGAGAAAGTGATCAAAGTCTTTTTGATTGATTGACGATTTTCTTCCCATAATGTTGGAAAGATGACTGCCTTGGGAATAGTGACTTATTCTTACATAAGTAACTACCTTCCCCAATTGAACTGCTATCAAGAGGACTTCCCTATTTTGTCGGAGGCGACGGAGTCAGTTCATGAGTGAACTTATGCTTGTAAAGTGAAATTTAGTTTGGCTTAGTTTGGAGAGTTAAACGGAAAATAGCGCTTAAAAATTTAAACAAGGCGTCCTGGCTGTGAGGATTCCCAGCGCAGGGCTGAAGGTCAGTGGAGCATTTTAATTGACCATCTCTCTCTAGGCCTTATCCACTTGGGGTATCGGAAGAAGGGTGACCAGATTCTCTGGCCGTGGTGGTGAGCCTTTTCCTTGAGGTTCTTGGGTCGAGGTGCATCACGCCCAGAATCCCAGTCCCAGGCCCGTTGGGCGGATCAGGGGTTAGGGGTGCAGGACCACCGTATCTTTAGGACACACATTTTAAGCCGACTTATGTAGGTACTGGCCCATCTTATAACATAATCAAATATCATATACATATACAAAGCCCACCACCCAGTGGTGTCCATCAAAATCTATACACACATATCTGAGTCCCATTTTCATATACAGCGCCTTTTGTTTACAAATCGAGCCTGGGGAACCCTCAATATAGTGACCCTTATTAGTGTGTTGACCAATTTGTATCTGGATATTTCAAGCCAGTCTTCTCTGTACTGCATGGATTAAAAACCCGTGCTAAGCTGCGCAGTAGGAAACATTTCATATATATCTTTTATGTTCAGTGATCTTGATATTATATCAAGCAGATATCAAAATCTTCATGAATTCATACAATCAAATGTATATGAATTGGATCCTTATTCAAGCAAGCTCCAGACATACCCATGATAGCAAGGCATCAATTATGATCTTACCACATGTATCATGACTTAGTTTTGGTCGTTTTCTATATTCATATCATTAACATAGTCACAGTACCTTGTGACTTTTAACATAATTCTGCATCTCGTAGGGTATGAGTCTATAGAATATATGTACATAAATCAGACGGGTAGATATTTTATTCAAATTTATAGTTTATGTTTCATGGCTGTGCTCTAATGAACATATATATGAAAGGTACCCGTAAGGTTCATCTTTAGTTCCTTATCTCGAAGGACACATTTCTTATTCATATTCCTCGTATACGATAATGAACTTATACATATGTAGACGGAGGGTATATACATTCGTAGCTATCTTAAAACTATACTTGTTCGATCTCAGCTAGGAGTTCTGGAGACTTGTGCTATAGGAGGTCATACACACACGTACTCGTGCTTATATCTATCTCGGATCTCAGTAAGACTTACGGGAGATATTATGGAGCGTATGCTATTGGAACTTATTCTTATGCAGGGTACCCATAAGTACTACTTGTTCAAATGTCTGAGGCAGCACACTTGTGCTTATATCAAACTTATCTTATGCTATGCGGAGTACTCATAGGTACTGCGAGTTTATTCTTATCCCAGGAGCTTATACGGAGATACAGTAGGTACTCTGGAGATTAATCAGATGCAGAGGAGTGCAGTAGGTACTCTGAAGTGTGGAATCTGAGGGTACGTAGGTACTACAGAGTGTCGAGATCTGAAGGTACTCGTGGGTACTTGGAGCTTATATTTGCTCTGAGGAGATACTTTGTATCTTGTGCTTGTACTATGGAGCATATCATTGTCTTGGATCTTATGCGGTATTCTGGCTTATTCTTGTACTTGGATCTTATTCTTGTATTTAGGATCTTATACTTGTATTACGGATCTTATACTTGTCTTGAATCACGGAATTACCACGTAAGACTCTTGGACTTATGCTTATATTACAGAACTTATACTTATTTTACCGTCTGAGTGCCATAGATGCCTTCTGGAGCTATTTATATTATCGATACGGAGAGTACAGTAGGTACAATGGGAGACTTATTCTTATTTTTACTGTCTGAGTGCGGAGTAGGTCTTCTGTGAACTTATACTTATTTTACCGATCTGAGTGCAGTGGGTGCTACATAACTTATTCTTATTTTTTACCAATCTGGAGTACCGTGGGTACTCTGAGGCTTATACTTGTTGCGATGCGAGTGCAGTGAGTGCTCTGGAGACTTATTCTTGTTCTTGCAAATACGGAGTACCCGTGGGTACTATAGAACTTATCTTATATATGTGCGATGCAGTACCGTGGGTCTTCTGGGAGCATATTCTTTTAATCAAGATCTTGTATCATATAAGCTGTTTTGACTACGAGATAGATCATGAAATGAGTAGGATACAACACAATAAGTACCCGAGTGGTACAATGCGATCTTGCGGTGTGTGCATGCACGAGAATCTGAGTGCGGCGGGAGTGCCGTAGCACTAATCGAATTGCAGTACTACAGGTGTCGTAGCACTAGTGGAACGAGTGCCGTAGCAGCAATAGGAGTGCCGGAAGCACTAATCAAAACGAGGGAGTGTCATGTCGGAGATATAGAGTACTAATCGAATGGGAGTGTCGTAGCCTTGTCAGAATGTCACTCATTCATTCTTTGGTCCACTAGGTAGTCATACTTTCATGTATCTTTCAGAAGCTGATAACACTATCTTTATCACATTACATGTTCATGACGAACATGGCTTTTCCATGTTCATGGTATTGTTTAGTTCGTTTCGGGTTTCATATCATACCCGGGTTTCATGCCTATTCAACAAACTGGAGGAGGGAGGAGTGCATATACGAGTATGATGCCTATCACACATCCTTCCCCCAAACGACATTCTTGTCCCTCTGAATTTATTTTACTTAGAAATTGAGAATCATTCAATTGAATCATCCAAACTAAAGTTATGGCATTTCATGCAGAAAACTAGTCAATTGCGATTTAACTCGAGACCAGGTTGCAATACTCATTTTCCGGTCTTGTGACTCCATATTTGACACTGGTTCTTTGAACTCTCCTTTAAATCTAAGGTGCTAAGGGTTCTCCGCGCTGGAATCACCCAGTCGAGACACTTAGAAACTCACAAAGATACGTCGTGCTTCCGAGATTTACTCTATGATAAAGCGGAAGACGAGAAATTGCTGGAATATAGCCCTATTTTGAGTGAATTTTTGAGCCACTGAGTCAGGGTGAAGGTATCTATTTCCAGGATGTTTGGTTCTCCTTGAAGTCTATTTTAACCAGCAGCAGATCACTCAAATTGGATCAGAAATGGGCAAGTTATGGCCAAAATACAGGCTAGTCAAGATGAAAAACATAACACTGCAATATCAGTGTAGCTCTGACTGTGCACCGGTACAGGCCCTCAATTTTTACTTGAATGTGGGTTTCTTCCTTTTCCATATATTTTCACCCAAATCCCTCAATACTCAATATACACCTCAAAACCCTTCATATTCATCTTGTAATCTCAATTTTACTCAATTCATCTTTCATTACACTATATTTCTTCAAAACTTTTCCATGAATTTCTCTAAAATCATTCTAATATGAGTGTGTATACACAAACCAAACATGAAGATTAGTTAGGAGTTTGTTCCTAAACCTGCTCAATTGCTGATTTAACCATGAATCCAGCCCCAGGGAGGATTCTATACTTATCTTGTTCCATATGGAGTTTTACCAACCCTAATTTCAATAAATCCAAGGTTAGAATGAAATTCTAACAAAACCCTAGATTTGGAGACAAGTCATTAACCATACAAAACCTTAGAATTCCATACAAAAGTCATGTATCCATACCAAAAATCATAGAATCCATACCTTTTTGCTTGGCTTCTCTTAACTATTCTCTTCTCTTCTCTTCCTTGCTGCTTCTCCCCTTCTCTCTTACGCTCCACGGTTTGTTCCTTCTTCAAATGGGACCAATTTTGGTCTTAAATCAAAAATATCTCTTAGGCCTTGTTTGGCCTCAAAAACCCATTTTTGGGTTAAGTGTTCATTTTTGCATTTAGGTCCTTAGGTTCTTCTCTTTTGCAAATCAACTAGACATAATTTTAACCCATAGCCTTTTCATCTTTTGACTTCTGTGCCCTTTTTTGGCAAATTACATATTTGCCCTTAAGTATTGTACAATTTCCGGGTTCCTCAATTTCCATGTTTCGCATTTAAATCACGAAACATTCACATTATGCTTACAAAATACCCTAAATATGTCGAAAACGACTAGGGTATATTTCGGGATGTTACAGGGTCGGCTGGCCATGGGTGTTGGGCTTGGGCCCAAGGTACCCACAATGCCCCCCTTTTTCTACTGGGGAGGTAAACCATCCCCGGTTGGAAAAAGTAAGTTTGGCAGATCATAATAGCAGGGGAGAAATAGTTACTATTAATGTTAGTAATTTTTCGATGTAAATTTTATAGCCTTTTTGTGCAACTGCATTAGTTGCTATTGAATCATCTGGATCGATCCTGAGATATAGGAGTAGCTATAAAAGGCGAGGATGACGAGGTCCGTTATCTTAATGGATATCCTTGCTCGTCCAGCAGAGAAGGACAATTGATCGTCGATGGACACCTTGAAGTGAAGGGGTTGCAGAATGAGGGACGGTTATGATCGATTCGCTGAGTATGCCCTTCGGACATGGAATGGTCAGAGACGGCATGGTTTGAGCGGAGTCGGAAATATTCGGGGAAGTGCTTGGGTGGTTCTAAGCTCCTGAAACTGAATGACGGTCTCTGCGTCAGGCACCTGTAAATCCTGCGGGGATTTAGGTCGAGTCCTCCGCGACTCATCCTCTCCTTTTCCTCCTTCTTAGCCTTGGTGGCGGCCACCGAGAGCACTAACTTTGTCCAGCCTTCATCCTATCTTGGCCTCTGGTAGTTCGGGGCTTTACGCTTCTCGTTGACCCCGTCACCCTTCTTCTCCTTTTTGGCCTCAGCGGCAGCTTCTGTCTTAGATCGGAATGGATGCTTTGTCTACTTCGGATGTCTTATAAGTTTGGAATGTATCGTAAAACATTACTTGGTAACAAGCACTGCTATGTAATGTTGAACACCTTTTTGGTGCTATTAATAAAATTGTAATTTTTTATTATTTTTGTGTAACACCCCGAAATATACCCTAGTTGTTTTCGACATGTTTAGGGTATTTTGTAAGCCTAAATTGACTGTTTCATGAGTTAAATGTGAAACCGGGAAACGAGAGACCCGGAAAGTTATAAAACTTAAGGACAATTTTATAGTTTGTCCAAATATAGAGATTTAGTTATGAACAGTGAGGTATGGGCGAAGTGAAATAAAGGAAAGTTTAATTCATAAATAGAATGAGTTATGGGGCTTGAAATAAGTAAACGCTTCAAAAATGGGTTTTGAGAGCCAAACAAGCCCTTAGCAAACATGGAGTTTTAAAAGACCAAATTGGTCTCATTTGGGAAAAAGAAAAACGTGAAGGAGAAGGAGAAAAGAAGAGGAAGAGAAAGAGGAGATCAAGCCAAGATCAAGAGGTATGGATGCTTGGATTTTGGTATGGAAACTCACCTTGTTTAAGAATCCTATGAGATTATGCATGAATTTCCATGCTTTGATGGTTATCCTCTTGCCGTCTAGGGTTTTGCTAGGAGTTTCATCTTAACCCAAAATGATGGCAAGTAAGGTGGGTAAAACCCCATATGGCACGAGAAGCTCATGAAGTCTCTTTGAGGATGAATTCATAGTTAATTAAGAGTAATTGAATTAGGGTTTAGAATAAATCCTAATAAATCCTTGATTTGATTTGGGTATGAGTTATAACCCATATTGGAATGGGTTTTGAAGTAATTCTGATAAGTCTTTGAACTAAGATAAGTATTGAAGAGGAATGGAATGAAAAGTGATTCCCAGGTGAATTGGAAAAGGTTTAGATGTGTGTTGGATGTATAGGAAGTGATTGGGGATCAAACAAACATGTAAATGGAAAACACCCATTCTGGGCACTTTTCGGGGACTCCTACCGGTAGGACTTAAGTCTACCGGTGAACCTTCGGTTACGGTCATTTTTGGCGAGTCTGCCGGTAAGGACTGATACGGTTTTTCGAGTTTCGACCGATTTTCGTATTTTGTATAACTTCCTCATTTCTTGCCTTATCGATTTGAGTGATTCAAGTGGCTACGTAAAATAGACTTCAAGGAGAACCAAACTTTTAGAGAAGGTATCTCCAAATTCTGACTCTAAGTGGTCGAAAAATCCACTCAAAAGTGGTATAATGCAAGCCCATTTCCTGCATCGGTGATCATAGAAGTGGGTTGTTTCGGACGTAACTTGAGCTCAGTGCTCCAGGTAAGGTGATTCCGGTTGGAATAGAACCCTTAGCACCTTAGCTTTAATAATACAAGGACCTAGTGTCAAAATGAAGTTAAGACCCGGAAAAATCAGTAATTCAAACGGTCCCGAGTGTAAAATGAATGACTAGTTGGCGTAGAAATGCACCTTTGATTTGGAAGATCCAATTGGAATGATTCCAATTTCTGGTAAAGATGATTCATAGAAGAATAAGAATATATATGAATAGGTGTGATTACATGCTCATCATACCTTACCGGTATATAGTTACGATGCATCGTGAGCGGCGTAAAGTGGCCCCAACAGTAACTATTATCAAGATGGTAAAGTTGCGAACTCATATAATTGTAGAACTACCTAAGACCAGTTATTAAATGACACAGCACTCCTGTCCTGATTAGTACTTCGGTACTCCTGATTAGTGCTCCGGCACTCTGGTGTGCCGGTATTACTCTGATTAGTGCTGCGCACTCTGATTGTCGCGGTACTCACGATTGAATGCTCACGGCACTCGATTGGCTGCCGGTACTCGATTAGTGCTCGGCACTCTGGTGTGCGGTACTCGATTGGTGCTACGGCACTCTGATACGATTAGTGCTCACGGCTCCTGTTACGATTAGTCTTCGACCTCTGATACATTAGTGCTCTGACGCCGTGCGTAGTATCTTCGGGTACTTATTGTGCTGTGTCTTACTTAATCCGTATTACTGGTCTAGGAAGTCAAACAGTTATATGATAAGTCTCTGAAAAAGTTCTGTAGTACCTACGGGTACTCGTCTCCACGATGGGCTGTAGTACCTGCGGGTATACGCTTATTTGTATAAGTTACGTAGTACCTCGTTACTCCTGCATGCATATAAGTTTTGTGAGTACCTCACGGGTACTCACGCATCTGAATAAGTTACGTAGTACCCCTGCGGGTACTCCTGCGTCACGAATAAGTCAGTGGTACCTACGGGTACTCTGTCTCGGATATGTCCGTGTCTGGAATAAGTCACATCTGCGATCTGGTTACGCCCCAGTACCTACGGGCCTCCACAGTATCTGAGTAAGTTTTGTCCCGAGATACGATTAAGCTCTGTGTGCCTATGGGTACTCCACGTATCTGAAAGTAATTACGTAGTACCTCTGGTACTCCTGTATTTAAATAGTTCTGTATAATGTCTCTCTTGGTTGGATTACGTAGTACCTCTGGGTGCTCCTAACGTCTGAATAAGTCTGTGGTACCTCACGGCCTCACGTATCGATAAATTCGTCTCTCTGTATAAGTCTGTAGTACTGCGGTACTCTACTGTATCTGATAAGCTGTCTCCCGAATAAGACACGTAGTACTACGGGTACTCCGCATCTGAATGAGTTTTGCGGTACCTACGGTACTCTGTATCAGATAAGTCACAGTATGATCGGGTTCTACCTTAGTACCTACGAGGGTACTCCGTATTTGATATACGCATCTGTATAAGTCTGTCGATACGTGCATGGTACTACGGGTACTCACGCATCTGTATAAGTCTGTAGTACCTCACGGTACTCCGAGATACGAATAAGTTACATGGTACTGCGGGTACTCACGTATTCGATTAAGTTGCGCGAAACCTCACGGTGCTCTGTATGCGGAGGAATAAGTTCAGTTTATGATTAACTCTTGTCTCGGTTAAGTCACGATCGATGGGTTTCCGTAGTACTAGGGTACTCCACATGTATCTGAATCGATCTGTAGTACTACGGGTACTCTGTATGTCCTTTGTCTCAGAATAAGTCTGTAGTACCTACGGGTACTCCGAATCTAAATAAGTTACATTTTTGTCGATGCGTCTTGTAGTACCTCTGGGTACTCCTGTGTCTGAAGAGTCTTGTATGCGTATAGTCATGTAGTACTGCGGAGTGCTCACGTATCTGATAAGTCTGATGCGATAAGTTGGTAGTACCTAAGGGTACTCACAACTATGTCCCAGTCAGATCACATGGTACCTGGGTACTCTTTGTATCGACAAGTCTTTGTATCTGTATGAAGTCTGTAGTACTACGGGTACTCCTGCCTCTGATAGTCTGATCGATAAGTTAAGTAATTTTTAAGTACTCTAATATCAGTCCAGATCTGTAGTACCTACGAAGGTACTCACATATCTTGATAAGCTTGTCTCTGAATAAGTCTACACATAGTACTATGGTCTTTCACGTGTATCTGAATAAAGTTACGTATGTATCGATACGTTACGCGTACCTACGAATCTGCGATTTGATTAAGTTCTGTCGGTATCGATGCGTTACGCGGTGCTACGGGTACTCTGTATCTGAATATACGAGATAAAGTTACGTATGCTGTCGATCACGTTGCGTAGTACCTACGGGTGCTCTACGCGTTTGATTAAGTTACATTAAATTATGCGATGCGTTGCCGGTACCTACGGGTACTCACGTATACGAATATCCCGAATAAGTCACGTATGCGTATAAGCTCATTAGTACTATGAGTACTCAGGTATCCCGCAGTAAGATAAGTATAAGTCCGGGTGGTACTCTGAGTACCTTCATTATAAGAATACGTTGCAGCGAACCTCACGGTACTCTTGTACTTGATAAATGATGCATAGTGATACCTCTGAACATACGTGTCGAATTATAGTATAAGATCAAGTAAGGCGATATAAGTTAAAGTAAGACGGTATAAGTTTGTAGTCTTTACAAGTCTTAGGTATAAGAATGAGTTACGTAGCTCTACGGGAGTCGAATGAATGTAAGTTTGTTATAAGTAGAGAGTCATGAATAAGTTCTGCATGCTCGAAGTCAGAATGAAAATAAGTGCATTAGAAGTATAAGTCGCGTAAGAATGGCTCTCATGCTCTACGGGAGTCCAGAATAAACCTTATTTTGTGAGCTTAAGTCCTTGTATAAGTTCATGTTATGAGCGTAAATCTGCAAATATCTTGTATGGTTATACAATTATTATAATTGTGTATGTGCATGTATTTACGTATATAAGAAATGTTTCCCACTAAGGCGTAAAGCATAGTTCTCATCAGTGTAGGTACGGGAGAAGACATGTGTGTGAGCTTATCCATCTACAATGGGCAAACACTTGTAAAGTTCACTACATATGAGCTCCGCACTCCGATTTGTATAAGTAAGTTGAGTTTTGTAATTGTAAATGGGACTCGATTACTTAATAATGTCTAGATTTTGATGGACACCACTCAGGTGGTAGTTCTTTGATTTGTATATAATATTTGGATTACGTTTTAAGATGTGGGCCGTACCGCGGGTGCCGATTAGCTTTAAAAAAAAAAATTGGTAAGGGTCCAGTCCTGAGTCTCGCGTCCCGGAAAACGGGGCGTGACATTTTGTGCCTTATTGTAATTACGCGTGGATATTACATGAATTTTGTCTAAGCTGATTTATTGAAATTTGATATAAAATGATTAATGGGCAGTCCCATCTACAGAGAAGGCCTCTGTTCGATACATCATAGTCGATTCTGGTTCGAACCGTCGCGTCGGTTAAGATGTCGTCATCGTCGAGTTCTGTAGCATTAAATGGCTACATACCTAAGTGTTGATATATAGATAGAGCATCCATTAAAGCGTACCTTTTTCCTTTGCATGTCATTTGGTTTATCTTCTTTCCTGCCGGCGACCCGACTCACGTGAATAGGTTGGTTCTTCCTTCTGCGTTCATTGAGTCGTCGTTGCCGGGCATTAGCGCCATTTCATTCCTAGAATTATCTTTCACCGTTTCTTGATAGTGTAGTCCTTGATGGTGTGGGTCTCGGCTGTTAAAAGCACGGAAGAAGGAAGAGTCTTAATACGTACTTTGCTAGAGCATTTGTTGCCGCGGTGAAACATGATCTTACACCCACTTGGTATATGCGGTGCAATATTCACCTTTTCCTCTTCTTTTGATCTGCTTGCAGAATGGTGAAATTCGAAGGGAAACTCCATTGATCGTCGAGAGGCGACCTGGCGAAATACGCGCAGCGATGTCATTTGTGTCTCGGCGATGGAGGAACTAAAGGTGATGCGGGTGCACGATAACGCGCCGACCGGTTGATGGGAGGGCGATTCCATGCTAGAAATTGGGAACACAATGGTGTGTTTTTGCAGTGACATCTAGCGGTCGGTGCACTTTCCCATACGGCCATAGTTCGCGGTTTTACGTTTTACGGCGTCGACACCTTATCACCCGGCGTGATCCGCGTCTGTCGGCGATTTATTGTACTTTAAACCACTGTATCAGTTTGATCTCACGTTGGTGGAGCTTTTTATTATTTACTTCCTGAACATGGGGTTAGGTGGCTAGATGTCCATGTCGGTTTTGAGCCCACGGCTGCGGTGTGGCCGAGCTCCACTGGTCACGAAGACGGAGAAGCGAGGGTGGTATTAGTGAAGTCCTTGGGATGAGACCGAGTTCCCTTGGGTTTATACCATTTAATGATGCCGGTCCCGATCCTTCCCGGGTATGTGGTTGTGCAGTTCCTAGTTTGCGTATCAGAACATCCGGTGTTATGGCGTACTAGCTACATTGATTTACTCATGCGGGAAAGGGTTGGAGGAAGAGGTGTGAAATGGGTGGAGAAGTCGAACGCGATGAGAAGATCGTGAGCTTTGGAGATTTCTAGCGGGCGCCATTCTCCGGGGTCCTTGCGAGAAAGAATATCTCTTGTGAGGCCTGACCAACTCATATACCCTTCCAGTTATCCCCCGGCCGTTGCCTTCGAATGTCGTGGAAGGGGAGCACTTTGTGCTTGCAGATGTGCGGCGCTGGTTTACGCGGCGCTAGCTCCTCCCGAGGGGGATGCGGTAGTCGGCGTCGGAGTGGTGCGGGGGCAAAGTGTGTAGTCGTGTCTGCTTCTTCAGTCGGGGCTGATTCATCTCCCTGCTCTGGTCGGGGGGCTAGAGGACAGGTCCGAGCGCATCCTCCTCTTGCTAAGTAGCCGGTGGTAGGAGTTGGCGGAGAGAGACAGTATCAAACCATATCAAGTCTAAAATGTAAAGTATACTTAGGACCACGACGACACGGACGGTCCCCATGATTTGGAGGAAGAAGAACATATGGAGAAAACGGCGGGGTTGCTTGATCGTTATGCCACCCGGAAAAGAGAGCGACATGTAAGTTTGAGTGGGAATGGATCTGGCCTATCAGTCTCAGGCAAGGCAATAGGTTACGATGATCGGTCTGCTAACGGTAGTTAGGGGGACCGGTAGTGCCATCCTTGGCTCCCTAAATTGGGACCAACAATTGTAGATGCAGATAGATGGGGTGCTGTGGTCATGTCGAATGAGGGTGATCAGACTCACTTCAGCACTCCCAGTAATCCATATGTAGATCAGACGAGGAGCCTGGTAGTCGAGATACATGCGATGAAACTGCCCAAGCCAATAAGCCGAGACCAAAGTGATTACCAATAACTACATTCCCCCTCGCGGGCCGGAGCCCCCTAGAGTAGAGATATCGACCCCTAGGGAGGAGGAGGTAAAAAATACCGCAGCCGTGAGAGCCTTTCATCTTGGGTAGTGGCTGTGCGTCGGTTTCATAGTTTGTACCACGTACCATTCCCGATCTTTGGTGGCCCTTTCGGGGCATGGGCCTTCCACGAAGCTTACTCTGGTGCCGTCCACTGCTTCTACCCGGAGGATTTTGCGGATCATTGATGGCGGGATCTGGTCAGAAATCGTGACTTTGTTGTCGGCCGTGGTAAATGGTGGATCAGTGGATCGATTTAGCATTGTACCTATTTTCTTAGTTCTTGTGGGTTTCTTTGCGGTCGTAGGCTGCTGTTATTAACATGGTGCGGCATCAGGTTGAGCTGTGGTAGAACCTTCAGGCGGGCTGCGATTTTTGTTCGGTGATTATGTGACGAGGTGCATTGCAGCTTCACTAAGAAAGTCGACGGCGTGTTGCTGCTTTGGGTGGAGACTGAAGTCACCTTCTGGACTGCTCAAAGCGAAATTTGAAGAGATACGGCATGCCATGGTGCGATAGCCAGGCAGCGTTAAGGGCGATTCATACGGGCGCGGATAGAGTCGGGCTGCTCAGGTCCAGTGCTGGCTTGGCGGAAGAGGCTCGCGGAGGCGGAATTCAAACATGTGAGTCTTTCAGGAGGTGTGCCCTGCCCGAGGGGAGGCTTGTAGAAAGCAAGGAGGAGAAGCGACCGCTGGCGATAAGCTTCGCCTTGGTCATAGGCAGGGCTTTAAGGATGACTTTGCCGCTTAGATAAGGCGGCTGGCGAGCGGGGGGGCGATGGAGGCAGGTAGCTCAAGTAGCGTCGTTTTCATTATGGCTAATTACGCTTTCCGCATTACAACATATGTGGGAGCAGATCATATAATCCGGAAGGAATGCAGAATCATACCGATTCGGCCGTGCGAGTTAACCGCTAATCACTCGCGCACACAGGCGGCGATTCAGATTGTATACGCTGGATCTACTAATTCGCTGGGCGGGCGGGGGCGGTCGATGACCTTCGCCACCGGACTGTAATTGACGATAGATGTGATCTATGTTGGGGTGAAGCTTGAAATCGATAAAGCTACGCCACAGAGCTTGTAATTGACTAGTTGTTAGATGTGATCTATCTTTGGTAGAGACGGTCGTGTACGCCACCAGGACTTTACGATTGACCACAGCTCTTGATATGCGAAGATATAATATTGACTTTCTTTTATTGATAGTACCTTTTCAAGTGGCATTCACATTCTAGGTAAAAAAGGGTTCTACTCTATTTTATACATATGCATACCTACATGGCTGCTGTATGCCAGAGCCACCGAAGATTCGAACCGTGTGACTATGTATGGTGCTCAGGTTGGGTTGGAATTTACACTCACTGTGGATCAACGATGTTCTCAAGCTGCTGGGGACTGGTCGCCGAATTTAGCTTACCGGATATAGTTTAATTGTAAGGCCCATGCAAACGGCATTGGTAGGATGTTACTCGGATCGCGATCCCATTTGCCGCGACTACGTCACCATGTCTGCTCCCCATCCACATATCCCTCATTTCTTATTGAAGCGTAAGCCCCATCCAGGACAGCCAGCCTCTCATTCCACCGAGACCATACAGCCTCCTCCGCTTTAGGTGGTGCGAGAATGGGAAGGCGGCGGAGTAAACTTTGAATAAATGAGTGCACTCTGGCTCAGTACCTCGGCGGTTCACTCCTGGTTTCCACTTCAGCCGGAGTCGATGCTTTTTTTTAGTGTGGTCATTGGAGTTTTGTTGAGCCAAACTTATTGTTGCCCCGGGGGATACGGGGTGGGTATGAGTTTGTGGGTTGAGTTCTTGGCGAAAAAGTCTCGACCAGCAGTATCATTGCATTGTATAAATTATGGGCGTTGATCTCGGGATCTTGACAGAAAACGTGTTTTCTGGATGAATTTTGGTGACATCTCTATCATGGTGGCCTTGAGGCATGAAGCTCCATCCATTGCGATAATCCAGTGGCGACTGAGTAATAGTTTCTTTTAGGATGGTGCGATTCAGAGCGGACTTCTGTTGATCCCAATTGGCGACGGCCGCGAGCTGAAGTCGTCCGTCTTGCCGCGGAATCTCGGTGAGATTCGTTGGCGGGGTGCTGATATAGCGTATTCGTAGCGTCTAACCGTAGCGTTCTTGATGCCACCCCTGCGTGTGTGCGGTGGGCTGGTGTTCTCCCCACAGAGTGATTTCCGCGCATACCTTTGTGTAACTTCGATGACACATCTGGCCTTGCTCAAAGTCGGGCGTTTGAATCGATCCGCTCGGGGATGGACGTTTATGAATCAACCCGTCTGGGAGAACTGCGACGGTTGAACTTTATGAGCCACAGCTTATCATCGGTAACTCTCCGGGTGGTTGTGGTCGTATAAAAGTCCATCCGAGGTTGGGGGGAGACTCCGCTGTAAACACTTTCGGTATGCGATATCGAGGAGTCCGGTTGATAGTAGATGGGGAGATATATAGTTTCCTTTATTGCGAATGCGGCCCACGGCGGCTGAGCATCGGCGGAATTCATTACAGTCCACAGGACGTGTTAAACTTCGGTATGAGGATGCTCTCAATTTTATTTGACTAAAGCGTATTTTGCGGGTCGGGGTTCCACTGGGCTGAAATTTGCTGACGTCTGATGATAGTGAGTCGCTTGATTATTGTGGCACCATCGCGAAGCGGGTCAAATCCGTTATCCTTGGCTTCATATTTTGACTTGTTGTTGGAGGCGCGAGCTGGGGCGTTTGCTGACAAGTCGCTGCACAGTGGGAGTTGTTGTTAATTCTGCCAGTTAGGCTCCTGGTGTGCGAGCCCGTCGGCCTTGAAGGATCACCGGCCTTTTCATTCGGGGCAGAGTATTGGAACATGCGGGGTTTACTGAGGAGTGACAAGAGGCACGCTAATGCAGAAAGCCTCAGCTTATCTTGGATACCGTATTAAACAGCCATTGCCCGTGAGCCAGTCTTCCAGCCAGAATCAGTTTATGGATCGTGCCGCGAACGAAGATCAAATAAGCACCTACAGGATGGGCACAGTATGGTGGAAGAACTTAGGTGGTGTCCATAGGGCGAGCGGCTTGTTCAAGATGGGTGTCTCGGTTTCCATCAGTTAGGACTTGCGATAAGAACAGGTCTCGAGCTTTGCTTCCCCACTCTTCAAATAGAGCGTGACCGGCCGCTATATCGATCTTTGCTAAATGGAATAGAGGATATCTGACTAGAGACTCCAGAGGATCGGGGCTCTTTGAATATTGCGATTATGAGCGGCTCTGTTGCACTCTTCTAATTCCATTCGGCAGGTTGAGCATATGGGTGTGCAGAGAGTTTGATGTGGGTGGATGGGAGTGAGCGTCGTAGAGTGGCCCAATGACCAGGTTGTGGTTGGATTCAGCCTTGTTTGAGAGTGGTGATTGCGGGGATGGCCTTAAGTTGTGTGGGGTTTGCCTCTATTCCTCTTTACCTTACCATGAAGTAGGAATTTGCCAGCAGCGACCAAGTACACATTTAGGGGGTTAAACATACCATATTGGAAAGGATGAAGAAACACTAGAGATGAGTGGGTATATGAAATCAGGCATTGTTTAGATTTTAAACATATCATCAATATAAACTTTCATAGTCTTCTTGAGTAGAATTGAAACAACATTTAGTTACCATGACATATATACGATGAGTGACCACAACATTCAATCAGAGAAGGGCATCATTATACTTGATGAAATCCATGGGCGTGATGAAGATGTCTTTTACGCATCGGAGGGTGTATGAAGATGCAGTGGTATCAGAGAGGCGTCCGGGAATGATAGCATATCGTGCCTGTGAGAGGGATCACGATCTAGTCTATCTTGTGACGAAGCTGTCTTTTGGACAGGCGTCGTTGAGGTCCGTGTAATCCACACATACTCTTCATTTGTTCCCCTTCTTTGGAACCACTACTAGATTGTGACCGCTCGGGAGTATTTCTTGCTCGATGAATCCTTTATGTAAATTTTCCTTCTCAGAGTGGATGATCGGTAGCGGTAGTGGTGCTGAGTGCAGGTGAAAGCGCCTACTTTGTTTGTAGAAGAAGCGGCAAGGGGCGACATTTAGCTTGTGTGAGGCGTGAAGCGGGGTTGATCGGACATATACATGAAGTCCAGCAGAACACATCGGCATTAGGCTGTATAACTTAGCGCGCTAGGCCTTTCCTCTTCGGAGAGGAGGGTACTAATATATACGCATCTATCCGACTCGTCGAGGGGACACGGTTTCTAAGGAATCGTGTATCGGCTCTCTCTATCCTCCCAGAAGTGAAATTTGGACGGATGACTGTAGTGCTATTCATGAGAAATTTGTCCGTAGTGGTTCCGGAGGAGTCGGTTTCATATGGCTCTCAGTGTGAAAGTTGATGCTTGTCGCGCGGCTAATTGAAACTCACGGGATCAACTGTCAGTTCGGTCGATAGCTTATCATTTGAGGTGGTATGTGGATGATCTTTACTTTCATGGCATGTAAATGATCGACCCAAGGCTAACGTGTATGGCCCGAGTCTTCTACCACGAGAAAGCTTGATGCCTCGGTGAATCAGCCTTGACAAAAAAGGTGATGTCTCCGATCGATAATGTGGTGGCTCCATTGAAACGATGACACTTGTGGGGAATGGAGATGATCGTCGGGACTCTCATGCGCAAAAATTTGAGATGAATAATCATTGCTTCAGCCTTGAGTCGATGTGAATACTGTGCACATCAAAAGCTGTTAATACACGATCAATGCAGTGCGTCATAGTGTGGTGTGATGACGTGTATGGTTAATGAGTGGAAAGGATGCAGTAGATCCATAGCGAGCTCTTGAGGACATCTACAGGTGCGATGGCGTTCACTCTGCTCTAATTGAAATTTTGCCGGATCATTCTTCTCCTGCACTTCTTGGATTGATATTGTTTCTTGGGTTGTTGGTCCCCGATATGAAGTTGATGATGGCAGGGCTCTAGAGCATGTTCTATTTACGCAATGACCTGTCGGTTGTGGGAAGCGTGTTGCCCCAAGGGTTGAAGCTCCCTGAAATCTGTCCCAGATTAGTAGGCTCTAATCAATCTTTCTACCAGAAACTTGAGGCTTTGGCATTGATTGGTCGTGGCCATAGTCCACTATGTGTCGCATCGTAAGGATTAACGTAGTGGACACCCTCATTGGATTAGGGTCATTTGGCAAGGGTCTAGGATAAGGGTAGGGAGTCGGTCATAGATGATGTTAGGAAGCGATGAGCGCTTGGGGGGTCTTTCTTCTTACGGGTTGCCGTGGGGCTTGCTCTTACCTTGATACGTTTCTATTCAGGTGGCCTTGGCGTGACATTGTTTTGAATGAGTTATCGCAACAATTTGTGTGAAGCGTGGCCGAATGTTATCTTCGGCGTAGAGAATTTGTATCCAGCCGTCGATTTTAATTCCTCAATGGCGGTGGAGTCGAGGATAAGGACGGGAAAAACGGGGTGGATTATTTGGCTCATACGGTTTATGGGCGCAGCATCCATATTGTAGATGTCGATCTGGCTGGACAGCTTGGCCCAGAGACACAACGTGTGAAGTCCGGATGGACTCGTCCTCCGTTGAGGATGGGTTGGAGGGAGGCGATGTTCCTTTTCTTTGTGAGCCTGAAATGTTGAAATGAAAGCGGCCCATAGTTCAGAATGTGTTTATTATTGATCCGTAGAGAGTTTGTGAAACAAAAGCGAAGCGGGGCCCTTGAGGCGCTGGATTACCTTATGAGAAGAATTAGTCCGTGCGGGATCATTGCCTAAGTTGTATTATGATGTGATCATGCGGGTGGATGATGACGTCGTACATGTGAAGGGTGGTATGGAGCCAGCGGGGAGGATCGTAGTCGGATATGCTATCAATGAGGGAGTGGAAATACGTGAATCTCGAGATAAGCGGAGGAACGATCATTTGTGACACCACACTGAAGCTGGGGCGGCCAAGTCAAAGCGGTACATGGATGCTTGGTGGGAAGCCACTTAGTCGAGGAGCACATATTAGGAGTTAAGTGACAGAGTCGTTGGTCCCTAATGGATTCTGCAAGCGCCTTATGCTTTCTTGATGGGGCCCAGTGGGCCGACAAGCGACCTGTGAGTGGAGCTTAGGTGGCGTTCGGGGATGGCAAGGTGAAGCAGCGCGGGGTGGTGAATCTAGAGGATAATCCATGTCGTCACAGGTAGATCTACATGCGTCAGGCGCAAACTTCTTTACCCTTCTTAGAGACGAGGGAAGGTGGAAATGGGTGGGGAGTTCTACATGGCACACTGAAGCTAGTTCGGCTTCCAGCTAAGTTCGCAAAGCTCATTTTCTTCGCAACCGTTTTGCTTACTCGCGTAACTTCGACCATCTGCACAGTCTTATCTCTTAAATACATTACTTCTATTTCTTGGCGCCAGGACAGGAGCTAATCTTTAAGGGTTAAGTTAAGTTGGATTGGTAGTCATGGGTGAGTGAATTAGACTAGCTGGGTTGTTTAGAGATAGCCTAATCTTTGGAGTCGGGAGGTCACCTAGGAGCGGGTGTACAGCTCTTGCGTCACAGATCTACGAGACCTTCTTGCTCGGAACACAGGCAGGCGCGATTGTAGTCTCACGAATTCTCAAAATCTTTGGATCGTCGGGCGTTAACAGTTCATTTGATGCTAAAACAAAAGGCGGCCCAGTGGTGTTCATCGCCCTCAGTGCTTAGTCGATCTCTACGGAAGACTTAGAGGCTTTGCGATAATAGTAATCTCGTTAGGAATTTGTGTATTGCATTGTGACTTTAACATAACACATGGAGGGAGAAGAGGATCGAGTCTTTGGTTAGTTGTGATTTCTTCCCATAATGTTAGGAAAGATGACTCTTATTTAGGGAAAGAGTGACTTATTCTTCATCTTAGTAACACCTTCTGATTGAGCGCTGCGGGGATTTGCTGACATCGGAGCGGCCCGAATTAGTTCGTAGGTGATGAAGCTTATCTTTGTAGTGGAAGTCGGTTGGCAACCGGCTTGGAGGATTCTTGCATTGGAAAAATAAATGACAACATTGTGTGTCTGTATCGGGATTTAAGTCTGAGCGAAGTCGACCGAGCATTTATGGGTGGTAATGTTTGTTCATCAGTTTGGGGTATCTGGGCGAAGGTTATTGCGTGGTCTATGATGGTGATCATTGAACCTTCCTTCAAGTTCTTCAGGTCTTGGTCGGTGTTATGGATGTTTGAGCCAAAATTCTAACACTCATAGTGGCCCAGGGTCAAATGGCTTTAAGATGTATGGACCAGGTTATTTGGCAACAAATACATCAGAGGGTAGCCAGATTTGTCAAAGATAGTGAGTAGAAGTACCTCTTCAAATGCATGAAAAGGCATCTCAACAATTGTAAAAACTATTGAGAAAGGTACGTCTATGGTAGTGAAAAATGGAGATAACACCCTGTTTTTGAGGGATAAATGGCTGGGAGACTCTCCCTTTCTTCAGGATGCCCTTCAAGTCACACCCTTGACAATCTCATACTTGAGGGTGAAAGGATTATTGGATTTACAATAGGGGGCTGTAATTGGGCACTCTTAAAGAACCTTCTCCCACAGCAGGTGCTACTCAAAATGGTCCTGGCAATGTTCAGGGAGGAAGAAGAGGCCAAAGATGTGTTCTGCTGGGGACCCACCCTCAATTGGAGTTTCACACTCAGATCCACCTATACTTTCTTTTTTTTAATAAGCGCTTTATTATAATATAATATTTTAAATATTTCACCAATTAAATTAGAGATATAGACATAATCGATCCACACCTTATTTGTCCACAGGGGGACAAATTTATGTTACTACAGTTAAATTTCCCTTAGCTTATTTGTGCTAGTACAATCAATCTCCCTTTACTTTATTATGCCCATTATTTGTTGGTGCAGGAAATGTCATCTAGCCAGATTAAGGAATGAACACGTTACGTCTTTCGGCAATTGAATCCGTTGAAACTTAGTTGAGGATATTATTTTATTTTGAATTCCATTTTGCAGTCAATCAAATCTGTTAAATTATTTAAAAATGATTTTTTTTTAAATATTTTATTTTCTATTTTTCAAATGTTATAACTATTTAATCATGTGATAATTATAATTTAAAATTTTCATGTTTATAAAAATATTAAATTATTTAAATTAGCGTCATTACTCGTGACGTACCTTGCCCGCCGCCGCCAGTTAACTACCTATCAGATATATCCGGAAGACGTTGACGAAGCTTTTTCCAAAATAATGCATTTTTTTTTAAATCTTAAACTAATACATAGTTTAAATAATATCTAAATTAACACATTTTGTTGTATCAATAAAATTGTAATAAATGATTACAGTTTAAAAACTTTTTAAACTAGTTAAGAACTAGGGTTTAGGCTTATAATTATAATCATGATTAAAAATTACAGTTTTAACCATTAAATTTTTTTAAACCTGTGGTCATCACAGTTTTAATTTGTAAACTTAAAATCATAATTATTCATTATAATTTTAACTATTTAAAAAAACTTAAAACCATTGCGACCAACTTTAATTTTAATTTTAACTCTAAAATCATAATTATCAACCTTGTTTTTAATTTCAAAAACGATATGACAAAGATGCATTAGACACATTATATTGAAACATGTGTTACTTGATTATTTTTTTTTTAAATATTATTTTGGGACAATGATCGCTAATGAGGGTATTTCATTAATTTAGAATACAAAATAACCTTTCAAACAAAAAGAAGACAAAAATGTTTTCAAGTTTGTCGAAAGCTATCAATGATTTTGAGCTTTCGAGGTATTTAGATTTTTTTTATAAAAAAATATTATTAAAATAATTCAAAAATAAAAATAATATTTGAATTTGTGTATAAATAGTAATATCGTAGTTATCCACTGTTGTATTGAAATTTCTTTTAAATTAATACTACATTCTGTCGCATTACAAATGTGAGTCACTAATTAAGATACTCTTCACACATTAATTTAAGAATTATTTTTATTTTTAAATTATTTTAATATTTTAAAAAAAACTAAATAATGTAATTGACCAAAACACCCCCACCACGTGTTATAATGCGAGAGGATATCAAATTGGAGTTGCATCAATCCACTTCCACATTTTCCAATTTTATATATATATATATATATATATATAAAATAAACCTGATAATTTCTGAAGCAAAGACGACGTTGGATGAAAGTAGAGAACGTGTTGCAAATCGGAGGAGATAAGAAAGACGCCCGACTCTCCGGCACGCAAAAACGTTTAGCAAGTTACGTTAAAGACGGAACAGAAACGGCGCGTGAAGAGCATAAGCTGATTTGGATTTTCCTATGAAAACATCTCTTTCTCGTCACTCATTCACTCACACAGCCATTAAATGCGGTGAAACCTGTCTTGTGAATTTGAAAGAGAGAGATGGCGATGATGAAGAGAGTTGCTGAATCTGCGGTGAGGCTTTTTTGCTCACAATTCCGCTTCCCGGCTCTCACCAGCTATGGGTTTTTCCTTGTCGTTTCCTACTGACCCAGTAGATCGGTTCTTTGACGGATGAAATTGATGGTGGTTTTTGTGTGTGTGTGTCTGTTCGATTCGTTGTCTGTGATCAATTGTTGTTTTCCACCGTTTCTGGATGATGGTTGCTGTGTGTTGGCTGGTAATTTTGATGATGATGGTGAGGGGTCAACATCAAAAACCATCGGCCTTGACATCAGGTAAAGATTTCTGGAATTAGTTAGGCTCTTGAAAAATTTTATGTTCTTGAAAATGGGGGCTTTTTAAAATTTCATAAATCGTTTGGGACTAGAGTGGGTGTTTGTGAATGTGAGTTGTTATGGATTGTCTTTTTTTCCTTAATGAAGGTTTTGTTTTTTTCTTTTTTAATTCCTAACTTTCATGATATCAATTTTGGCTCTTGACCAGCCTGCTGAATGGCTGCCAAGATCAGCATTTCTATGAATAATCCGTGTATTATAAAATCCTTTTGAGTAATTTTTCTGTATATGCACCCAACTTCACTTGACTGAACCTTAGTACCATAAAAGTGGTTAGTTTAATGCAAGTATTACTAGATCCAAGAGCTCTTTTTTAGTTACTACCTTTAATTTCCTAATGTAACTATGCGTAGTTAATGTACTTAGTACTTACTAGTTCCTACCAATTGGTCTTTTTCCTTTGCAAATTTCTCTTCTATGGTTGTTTTACTCATTGCTGTTTCTCATTGAAAGCAGGCTTCAGCTGGAAGCAAAAAGATTGTTGGGGTGTTTTACAAGGCCAATGAATATGCTGCCATGAATCCCAAGTTTGTCGGCTGCGTCGAGGGATCCTTGGGCATTCGAGATTGGCTGGAATCACAAGGGCATCAGTACATAGTTACCGATGACAAAGAAGGACCAAATTGTGGTTAGTATGTACTATTGGAATGTCTTGTGTTGTGTGGATCAAAGATCTTCCTATTTACCTGCTGGCTGCATCAGATAATACAGATATAAAGTTGTTATTATGGGGTTGTTTCATATGTTATAATTGATGGCTGTGTTCATAGTTTGTGACAGTCCATGAAGATCATGGTTTGCTGAATATATTCCCCAACTGGAAATCTCTTTATTGTAGTGTCGTTTATGGGAATTCTCCAAGGAGCTACATTCTTTCATAAATTTACATGTTTTTTATTCTTGAAATTTATTCAAACTAAAGCTGGTCTTTATTTGTTTGGTTTTTTTTTTTATTCATTATTTATATAAATGCAGAGCTTGAAAAGCACATTCCAGATCTCATATTCTATATCAGGCCCCTTCCACCCGGCCTATGTAACAGCAGAGAGGATCAAGAAGGCCAAAAATCTGCAACTGCTGCTCACAGCTGGAATTGGCTCTGATCATATTGATCTGAAGGCGGCTGCTGCTGCCGGGCTAACGGTAGCTGAGGTCACTGGAAGCAATGTAGTGTCTGTTGCAGAGGATGAGCTCATGAGAATCCTGATACTGGTCCGGAATTTCTTGCCTGGACATCATCAGGTTATTAATGGGGAGTGGAATGTTGCAGCTATTGCTCACAGGGCTTATGATCTTGAAGGCAAGACAGTAGGAACTGTTGGTGCAGGGCGTATTGGTCGGCTTCTGCTCCAGCGATTGAAGCCTTTCAACTGTAATCTCCTCTACCATGATCGGCTTAAATGGACCCAGACATGGAGAATCAGACAGGAGCAAGTTTGAAGAGGATGACGCACAAGCCTCAAATGTGAAAGATATAATTGTCATCACATGCCACTAATGAAAAAACAAAGTAAGGATTTCATCTCATGTTTGATCCGGCTCTTTTTTTTTTTTTTTTGAGAATAGATCTGGCTCATTTATTATCATCTAAAAGTTTAACTTTTTAGTCAAACACAAGATCAGTTCATTTGAAGAAAATTAATTTTATTCCAAGTTGTGATGTATTCTAATTTCTTTACATAGAAATATTAGAGTTGTCTTCTTTTGTAGCTGCAACAATTGTTGACAGCAAATCGGGGCAGCTCTTTGATTCACCACAAAAAGAGTTAAATATTGTTGAAACTACTCAGCTAATCTGTGTCAGGGAAATGGCCAAATGATGTAAGCTCAGGGAGTGCCATGCCATCATCCGTGTCATCAGGTTTTTATCACAATTAGAGTTTTTGTCTGTTTGAATGCTACTGAACATTGACAGTCATGCCGTTTGGGGAAGTTGACTATATCTTTCAACATTCCAAATTCTCAAAACTCTTTAATTGAAAAATTATATGTTGTTCTTCCCTGTTTTAGCCCGGTGAATGTTTTGGTATAGTCAATGATGGCAGCTGACTAATAAGTCACAACGTTCACTAGTAGGAAACAACTTGGCCCCTTTTATTTACTGTTTCCTTGGATCTAGTAGCATCATCCCAATTCTACAAAATTTGTGTTGTTGAAGCCTGAAAACCTTGTGTTGTAGAATCATAACTGACCAGAATTATGATCATGTATGTACTCTAGAGGAATGTTCAACAAAGAGAGGATCGCAAAGTTGAAGAAGGGAGTTCTCATTGTCAACAATGTCGAGGAGTTAATCATGGGATACGCAAGTTGTCGTGACTGCTCCAGTGGGCATATTGCAGGTAACTTTTCAGCACCTTACTGAGTTTATTGGATTTGAATTTCACAGCAGTTTTGGAAACCAATGATATATTTCACTCCCTGAATTCCCAGGTTACAGGGATGTTTGGTATCCTCAGCCAGCTCCCAAGGACCATCCATGGCGGTACATGCCAAACCAAGCTATGACCCCTCATATTTCTGGCACCACCATTGATGCCCAGGTACCCAAGTTTCTACTTCTCTTCTCCTTAATCAATCTTCACATGCTTGAAACTCATGAAATGGAAAATGGGGAAACTATTTGTGCAGTTGCGATATGCAGCTGGAGTGAAAGACATGCTGGACAGGTACTTCAAGGGCGAAGACTTCCCGCCACAACATTACATCGTGAAGGAGGGCAAACTAGCAAGCCAGTACCAGTAATAATAAACCAGTCTTCTACTTGAGTTTGTTTCCTTCCATTTGGATGAATAAATGTGTGGATTATGGAAGAATCTTCTCTAATGTATGGGTTTGGTTCCTCGATTCTCTTTCGGCTTGAAATGCTTAGAGCTGCTGTTTCGGTTGTAAACTGGTCTTAATGCTTTATAGATGCAAGTTGATTTCTATCTTGATCAATAATCAGTATATTTGCTTTATAGGGCGATCGGATGGATAGTAGGGCCACCACCCCCTCACAAAGCGAAACCATCTGTAACCAAAATAATGATGATGATGGTGAAAGTGGGGTGAGATAAGGTTTACTTATTATTATAAAGTGAATAGAAATTAAAAATAAAAAAGGTAAAAAGTAATTAAGCAAAATATGCGGCACCTAATTTATTAGTAACGAGTTCATCTTAATTACTTTGATGTAAGGCCCTTATGTTGTATATGAGGGTGAACAAGGATCAAATTCATTAAAAAATAAATACCATATGAATAAATAAATAAATTTTATCATCCCTTTCAAACAAACACGTGGCTTAAGGGAAGGGGGTTTCCAAGTCTAGATGTAGTTGGTTTTATTATAATTAATAAGAAAAAATATAAATTATCTAATCTTCGATGTATATATATAAATTTATTTATTTATTTATTTTCATTTATTTTATTCTTTTTGTATTTTATTTTATAGTATTTCAAATATATCACGGAATCGTGACAATTACCAAAGGGATTTCTTCTTTTAACTAATGGTGATTAAATTCACCATAGAATATCTATTTTACTGCTCTAAAAAGCAAATATATTCCTTTACCCATTTGGGTCGGGAATTTGCCCTTTAAAAGTTTTCATCTGATGGTGAATTTAAGATTTAGAATTCTTATTGTAATTAATTTTTTGTTTTTTGAAGTCTTGAATTCTTGTTATTTTATTTTGGTAGGATTCAAAAACATGTGAAGAAAGCATATACTATCTTGATTGCTTTGAATTTTGTAAAATCCCTTTTACATTTCTCAACATTTTTCTTCTATCCCTTAAAAATATTAGATTTTCTTCTTTCTCCCTTAAAAATATTATATTTGGAAGTTGATGATCAACCTGTTGAATATAGATATTCATTTTAAATTAAAATTTTATTCCATTTTATATAATTTATTAAATAAAAAATATTACTTCTTTCTTTACCTCATATGAATATGTTATTTCACTATTTATTTTCTTTTATTTTATAAATACTTTACTTCAGTTTATTTATTCCATTTGACAAACTTATTGTACCAAAAATATTAATTAATAATATCCAATCCGATTTTTTAGGAGAAAAGACAATGATGGCGGATAGAAAAATGAAAATATAAAATTTGTAGCCGTTATGCATATAACTCAATAAGAGATAACAATTATAAAATTATTCAAATAATTCTCTGGGGCTCAAATACTAAGAATACAATCATATGACATATGTTTTTATTATCTTTATGATTTATATGAAATACTTGATCCGACATAAGTGTTTTTTTTTTTACATTACCATCAAAAACCCTTATCTATCTTTGTAGAGAGATATGGAGTTGGAAAATGAAAAATATCATTCTCATTTCCGTTAGTAAATTGATACTTATTTGGTATTATTTTTTATTACTAAAACACTTTATTTTTAATTATTTAGATTGTCTAAAATTTAATAGTATTCATATATACTTATTTGGGAGAATACTTATTTAATCAAATAATATTCTATAATATATATCAAACATGAACGATTCAGTACTGAGATATTTTGTTATAACAGCTCATGAGCATTTGGTATTATTTATTACGATTATAAACATTTGACTAAACACAAGATATCACACACCATTGATATCGATTTATCATCAGATTTTGTCTATCGAACTCCGCTTCAATACAAATAACGGTCATATCAATGACGACTAAGACGATAAAGAACCACCCGTCATACCAAGATGACGACAACCACACACGGACGGCGCCACTACAATATACGCGGCACCAGCCGATGACTAATACACGAAAAAATATATAAAAACTTAGATATGTGAAAAATAATCACTTTATTGTAAAAAAAAATGGAAAAGAGGTTTAGAGGCGATTTCGCACCAAGAATTCATTAAAAATCATCAATTATCACAGTTAAAAATAGTAGTAGATAAAAAATTGAGAGAAATAGAGAGTAGGGTTTAAAGAGAAAGAGATAATATATTAACAATATTTAAGATAATTATTTTCATCATATTTAACTCGAAACAAGTATGAAGGAACGGCCCACCATGCTTTAACTCATGTGATAAAATACTTAATATTTAAAAAATATAAGACATAGGGAGAAATTTACTAAATTATAAATAAAGTATTTAGCTGTAAAATAAAACATACCAAGTAAAGGTAAATGATCAACTTCAATCCCCTAGAGTAAATTCCAGTGGGCTCGGATCAACCATCAACCGACCCGATCGTGCAAATTGCAGGGCCCAAATATAAGAACTACCACAAAACCTAAATTAACAATCCTAGCCCAAAATAATAAAATCAAAATCCCAAGAATTTATTAGTGTCCATAAATGATAAAAAGGGCTTTTCTCATTTGGTAAATAATTAATGGGTCTTTTAGCCTTTTATAAAAAAATATGTAAAAGACATTTATTTATTTTATTTGTATGTTTTAATATATAATAATAATACTAAAAAAACTATTTTTTTTTTTTTTTAAAAACATAAGTTTTAAAAATTATAACATTTAATTTATTAATAAAATATATTAATGTTTATATTATTAAAAATAAATAAAACAAAATTTAAAAATAAAAGTCAAACATGACAGGTAATTTCTAACCCGTTTATTAAGTGGTAATAAACCTTACAACCTTTCGCAGAAATAAGATCTAAAGGAAAATAGAGATCTGGATAAAAAGTTAGCATCATATTTTTCCTTCAACCTTACAAAACAGTTTCTATGGGAATTTTATAGGGCCTGTTTTGTTTGTAGTTTTTTTAAACTGTTTTTTGTTATGAAAAATAAGGAAAATACATAAAACATATTTGATTATCATTTTTTTTTTTTTGAAAAACGTTGGAAAGTATAAAAACCATGAAATTCTGAA
The DNA here is from genome assembly GCA_016808115.1 of Tetrastigma voinierianum. NCBI lineage: Eukaryota > Viridiplantae > Streptophyta > Magnoliopsida > Vitales > Vitaceae > Tetrastigma > Tetrastigma voinierianum. The sequence goes on along the minus strand of JAEQBH010002419.1, from coordinate 54,920 downwards.
AACAAAAATAATTTTTAGAAAACACTAAAATGGTGTTCTCTATGTTCTAAAAAGTTGTTCTCAATAAAAGTTTCCAACAATAGGAACTAAAACAAGCACTTGAGGCTTGTTCTTGTTCTAGTTTTGAAAAATTGTTTTATATCATCAAGAAACAAGGAAAATAAATAAAATATGAAAAACATATTTGGTTTCTAATTGTTTTTGTTATGAAAAAATTAAAGAATTCAATAAACACTAAATTCAAAGGATAAGAATACTTTTCACAAAACATCATTTTTGTGTTTACTCTGTTATCTGTATTTTCAATAACTATACTTAAGAACGATTTTCAAAATACATGAGCCAAATAGGCCTTAGTATTTCTATCCCCCAAACATTAATCCCCCTTTAATGTTTGGCTTCTCGTGTTAACATAAAAGTGACAAAGATCACTGTCTGAGTTTCAGAACAGCCTAGGACATCAAAACCTTTTTTATCAGTATCTAGAACTATGATTCAACCTCGAGCTACTTTGGTTCCAATAAAATATGGTGAAAATGGGAGATAAAGAAATACAGTTAAAAGCAAGTAAAAGAGAAAGAAAAAATGAAATAGAGTTAAATCCAATATAATATTGTCATTATTATTACTATCTATTTCCAAACTCGTTTTATTTATTTTCAATCATCAATATCTAAGTTTTTGTAAGTAATTTTACTTATATGTAACTTTTGAAAATTTTCATTAAACAAAATATATATATATATATATATATATATATATATTGGTACTTAATGCAGGAATCAAACACAACCCACATTTTACAAAAAAACTGGGATAACTTATATGTAGGGAAAAAAATGAAACTTTATAAAGAAGTTGAGATGGGTTGAACCCACATTTTTAACCAGGTTATACATAACTGCCTCGAAATGATTCTAACACAATATTAACTGAAAAACAGAGAGCTGGGGTTAGGTTGTTACAAGTAGCAGCACATTCTACATAGAACCATTTGCTCACTAAGTTCCCTTTACATTTCTTCCAAATACCAAAACTCTTCCGCATTCCCTTGACATTCTTGCATTTTATCTTCTCGAGACTCGAATAAGTAAGAACCTTTAGTCTTTGTTTCAACATTTCTCCGTTTTTACAGATCTCGTCTTTATTTTTTCTTCTCGAAGAATCTCAATCCACAATATTTGCCTTTTCTCTTGTTTTTCATTGTCGTGATCAGAGATCCTTGATTTTTCTTGCGGTTGGAAAATGGTGCATGTTTCAGAATTCGCTCAGCTTGTATATGGCATAATAGGTAAGTTTCTAATTCTGTTTGGCTTCGGAATTTTCGATCTCTTCTTTTCTTTTTGTAATCGATCCTTTTTTGCGTTCCGATTTTTGTTGTGCTTTAGAATTTTCTTTTCTTTTTTCTTTTTCTAATTGCGCGCTTTGTTTGGTTTTGTTATCTTGCAGGATGTGTCATCTCCTCCTTGATATCTGCTTGTCCAGCGTACTGCCTTGATTTTATTTTCTTGCAATATTTATAAGAAAGAAAGAAAGAAAGAAATCTATCATGCATGTCCTAACTCCTAATTCAAGTACTATTTGTTTTTTTAGTCCATTGCTCTGGAATAGTTTGAAGAACAAGACGGTGAACGGGTTAAATCCGGAGCCCCAGGTGGCCACCATCATGAAATGCCTTTTCTGGCTGTTCTTTGGATTGCCCATGGTTCACCATGACGTTATTCGGGTTGTGAGTAATGGCATTGGACTACTAATGCCCGTTCTTCATCTCACTCTCTATGTCATTTTTTCTCCCCGCAAAACACAGGTATGTATCTTTTCAAATCTCTGTCCCAAACCCATGCATTCCGTTGCTATTTTGCTGCATGCATGCATTTTTGCATTTGAAGGTGGACAATATAATGATATATGATCTTTCTTCATCGATCCACAGTTGAGAGTAGCAGGTTGTGTTTTCATCGAGCTGACTTTCATGGCTGCCATTGCTGTTGTGGCTATTCTGAAATTTCCGACCACCGCCTCACGATCGGATTTCATTGGCCCCTTTTGTGTAGTGTTCGGGGTTGTGAAGTATTCTTCAACTCTCGCTATCCTCTTGGTATGTATGTATAATATGTATACATATACTTATAGCTGGAAACGGGCTGTTCTGTTCCAAATGGACTGAGTCCATTAGGACTGAGGGCCAAAATGAGTCATACCAATTTCGAACCTGTGTTTTTGTTACACTCAAGTCCGGTTTCTAAATGGGTCAAAAAATATAACAGCTTGACATTAAAAAATTTAAAATAATAATAAATAAATAATTTTATAAATTTTTAAAATACTTTTTAGTCTATTCTTTTGTTCTTAAAATATTATATGAAATAAATTATTATAGTTATATTTATATATTTTAAATTATTTTTCATACTAATATTATTTTATTTTATTAAAAACAATTATTTAATAAAAATTATTATTTTTATAAACAACTATTTTATATTTTTTTTCATAATAGATAAACCAATATTCTTAATAATTAAAAAATGATATGTAGTGATTACAAAATTTAAAATAAAAAATGGGCTAAGTGGGTTGGCCCAACTCAAGCCCTAATGACCCACCCAATAGATCCTAGTTCTATTCAAATCATTATTTTCTCGCTCCGACCTCAAAAACATAAGGTGAAAATTAAAATACATATTCAACATACGCATTAAAATAATCGACTTTCGTTAGACAAGATTATCTTTACTAATCGTAGTTTCTATCTTAATTATTTAAGCATAGAAGACTACAATTGGCTATTACAAGATATGAAGTGATTAAGATAGTACATTTATATGAAAGTCGGTCTTTTTTCTTAACATGTTCTGACTCATTCTCCTTATCTTATTTGCCTTTATTTCAAAGTTGATAGCTTAATGCAGTGGTAGACCCAAAAAATGTAGGCAAGTGGGCAAAATATTTTCACAACGGGTATTGTAGCACAATTGTTAGGTTTTTTGTTTTAATCAAACTCGATATAAATTAATTATGTATATACAAAGAATGCATTAATGTTTATTTTAGTTGTTTTTTTTATGCCTCCTGTTTAAACAGCTAAATATTCGATCAGCAAGGATGGTGGATATGACGACAGGTCTTCTCTCACTGGCCAATTTTGTGGATGTTGTCATTTGGATAGTCTATGCTGCCTTAAAATTCAGCAAATTTGCTTTGGTAAGTATTTAATTAATTTCCTATTTTCATTCATTCATCACTATATGAGTTTTTGTTTTTTGTTTTTTTTTTCCCAATCTTAATTTCCACTCTTGTAAATGCAGATTAGCGATGGGGTGGGAGTTCTGTTTGGCACAGTGCAGCTAGCCGTCAGTAAATTCTACTACTTCAAGTAGATAATGGCAGCCCTCTTGTTTGTACTCTTTGTAGTTCAAAAGTACTTTGCACAAGTACTTGTAAACAACTTCCCCATTCACAATTTGTATAGCAGTTTTTGATTTCTACAAAAATTTGTTCATATACTGTATGCAAAGTATATGGAAGTCTGCTAGAAAAATGATATATTTGTCTCTATTAAATGATTATATAGTATTAATATTTAGTGTAAAACATAGAGAAAAATACTTAAAGCTATGTTTTGTCCTATAAATTTTGAAATGTAAAAAATAATAATAAGAAGAAAATCAAGAGTAAAAAGTAGAAACAAACAAAAAAAAGTAGATTAAAAGTTATAATTCAATTATATATATTTTTTAGAAATATTGGAGTTTTATGAATTTTACGGTCACAAAATTTTCAAATGTATAGACTTTGTGTTGAGTCATTATATTAGTGCTATTTACCTAGATTTTACATCATCTTTTAATGATTTTAGCAAACTTGATTATGTGTCTTAACTCGATGTATTGCTAGTTTGAACCAATCAAATTTCTATTTCAAAAAAAAAAAAATTTTAAACAAGTCAATCATGGCATCTCAACACAATAAATACACTTTGACATAAATAAATAATTTAATTAAAAATCTTGAACTTTAAATACATGAACTATATTCTTAGTAAAGTAAAAAAAAAAAATACATATTCACCCACATGTTCGCTTACAACTTTAATGCTGCATAAAGTATAGAATGGAAAAAGTAAAAAATAATATTGACAAAGAGAAAAATCACAACGAGGAAGACAATCTTAAATATGTTGTATGGAGACATCGTCACCATCATATCTGCCTTAAAAATAATATTTATGAGTCTATGAATAAATGTATAAGGAGAGTTTTCTGATTTAGAAAAGGAATAAGAAATTGATAAATTGTATATACTAGATGATAATTAGGAGATAAAATCTAATTTTGTGTGGAAAGAAGACAAATAAAATATTAAATATTCATCGTTTCTTGAATATATTTTTATTATGGATAAGTTATTTTGTATTTGATAGAAAGACTTTTTGTAATTGTTTAAATTTTTTTAGATAAAATAATTATTTATTATTTTAGTTTCAATTACTTAAGTTTTAATGTTGACATTATGATGCATATTATATAACTCTTGAATAAATGCTGTCAAAAAAAACTCTTCAATAAATATTTCATCACTATCATACAATTAATATTTTATTTAATTATTTAAAATTAAAACAACTAAAAATTATTAAATTTTGCTAAAACTTATATGCAAAATATTTTGATTAGGTTTATTATTTATCTTTTAATTTTTAAATGTTATTTTAATTTTTTTGTTTATATCTTAATGCAAAAACATCCACAAAATATTAAAAAGCTCAAGCCTAATCAGGAAATGTGAGGACTCCTAGGTGGGAGATGATGATCATATTCTTTAATTTATGTTTCCTATAGAGGAATTTCTAGCAACAAGAAAACCTAAATAAGTGAGAAGACATTCATAATCATTTCATGTTCATTATCCATTTAAACTTCAAGTCCATTGACTAACTGGTAATTATTGTAAATGCTGAATTTTCTGAGTCTTGGATAAATCAAACGATGCTTATCGGTATGTCTGCTCTAGAAACAATCCGAAATGGCGGTGGTGCGTGCTAAAGATGCATCGAGGGAGATCTGAGTGAAAGAGTCGGTCTTTTTTTGGTGAGAATCGTACTATTTGTTGTGATTCCACTCACGCTTCCTTTTTATGAAGGAGGAAGATGATCGATTTCATGGAAAGTAGGTGATTTCCTTGTAGGAGGGAATGAGGGCGTTAACAGCGTAGCGCACATTCTTCCCTTTTTGATGGCCGAGTTGGCTGCAACTTGTGCCCTAAGAAGTGTTTGACCACCTACAAAAGCAGTTTATGTGTGTGTGAGGGCGTCTTTAGAGACGGAGATCGACTGCGGGTAATCAGCAGTGGTAAGTCTTTATAGAGGCGGAGTTTAAATTTAAGAGTACAAATAGTTCTTTGGCCGAGGAGGATATAAGACATTGTGTCCCTGGCTGAATTTGGAGGAGCGATACTTGGTTTGTTTTACTTTCTCTTGGGCCTTTACTAACGGAATTAAAGATGTTTTTAGACTTGTGTTTGGAGGCACGTGCAGATGGTAGAGCACAATGATTAGGCACGATGAATGGGTAGGTACAGAACATGTGTTTGGGCACGGTGAATGGTAAGAGCTGCTCACGAGCTTAGTACGCAATCATGCAATTTTTTTAGGGTGGAGAGGGTAGTCTTCCGGTGAAAAAGAAAAAACGTTGTGACTAGCTTGGCGTGGGAGCATGGCGTAGTGATATCTTTGGTATGTTCGACATACGCACATTACAGGTGAATTTTCTATTTTTGGTGTCGCATTTGATGCAAATGTTTGGGATTCCCTTGAAGCTTGAGGTATCTATAAAAGGCTTGCAGGGTGGCGGATTCCTTTGTGCCACTAGCTATTGCTGGTTTTTCAGTGGGGAGATTTGGTTAAGCGTCGTCGGGAGTTGGACTTTTATGACTGCTGCATGGAAGAGGCTTATGAAGGGGGTTTGGACGTGATTGTCAAGTATGTACCGGAGGCGAAGGCGGGTGGCTTGGTCGAATTGTTTACATTCGGAAGATATTCTTGAGTTATATGCCCCTTTCTTTCTTTGCGTCCTTGGGTGGTTCAAAGCGGAATGGAATCCTCTGTAGAGCTGAACGTCCCCTCTGAGCCCCCCCGGCCAGGGCTCTCTCTCTCTCTCTCTTTCCTCTTCTTTTTTTGTAGGACCTCTTCTTTCTTCTTCTTCCTCACGGGTTTCTTCTTCTTCTTTTTGTTTTTTTCTCTGAGTTTCTCTTCTTTTCTTCTAACCTTTCTCTGGGTTTCTTCTTATTCTTTCTCTTGGCCTATATTGGGTTATGGCCCCGGTGTGACACTTTGTTGTAGCGTTTGTTAGTAAATTTGTGAGACCGCCTTCGGTATATTAATGAATTTACATCTCACGATATTTTGTGTCCATACTGGAAATTTGTTCCTTCCGCTCCGGGATCCACTAGTTAGGGATAGGCACCGACTCCACCAGGATCCTGGTTGTGACATTTTAATAGTGTTCAAAACTTGGAATGGATCGGCCTTAGTAGTCATTATGAAAGTAACCTCTTAATAGGCGACCGAACTTCAGCGATTATGATGGCGTAAGGGCCCACGGGCCTAGCCCACGCTTGTCTTCTATGCCCTAGGAAACGAAGCGTCGCTAGGAATCAAATTACCCGTAGGGGTGATGAGTCAGCGATGCATTTAATGCATCTGCATACTCTAGACGCTTGATATATAGGGAGTCATTATTAGGTTTTACTTGTTCCTCTGCTTTGTTCCATCGCCCTTTTCCCTCCCTTGCATCAGAGCTTTTGCTTGCGGATATTCGGTATCCCTTGGGGCTGTTTCGCTAGGCACTTGTTTCTTCCTCATTTTTAATTGAACATAGTTTTTGCTCTAGAGTACGTTCGGTTCGGTTGCTGTACATTTCCAGATGTGGTCGTGAGGGGGAGAGGGGTGTCCTTAGGGCATGTTAAAACTAGGAATCCTCCTTTGGTTCCAATGGGTTGCTGGTTCCCATCTTTATTGGGTTGGTATCGTTACTTGGGGTGATCTTCATTTTTTTGTCTGCTTGTGGTATGGCGAGAGGTCGAGGAAAAGACTTCTCTTAGTCATTTCCCCGGAAAGGCGTGGCGAGCCCTAGTCGAGTTGTCATCTGCAAGCAGCATTATCTCCTCCCTCTCCATAGATGAGGTGAGGTCTTATTATCAAATCCCCGAGGATATTGACTTTAAGTTGTTGGACGACCCGGTTGAATTGATTGTGGGCGAAGAATATAACACAGTGTTTTTCACCGAAGGGAACACCTTGGGATTGGAGCTTAGCTTTCTGTGTCGTCCACTGGTCCAAGCAATTCTGCACTTTACCGGGAGCGCCACACATATATTCACTGACGTCACAGATTATTTGGATCTTTGCGTACTAAACCTCTTATCGGTTGGACCTTTCATTGGTGGAAGTTTGCTGCTTTTGAGATTTGGAGCATGGTGGCCTCTTATGCACATGTCGGCGAAGCCATGGCTCTGATTAGTTCACAAGGCTCCTTGATTTGGCCCGAGCCGAGCGAAAGGAGTGATCATGGTCAAGGGACCTTGGGATGAGACCCCAAGCTCTCCTAAACTATCGTTTGTTGTAAATTGATCGATGTCTTTCCCAGGTGTGTAGTGCTTGTGTTTTTACATGCCTACTTTATATGTGTGTGTGGACCTTATTATAGTGTGCTAACGTGGGGAAAAAACGGAGTGGGTAAGGCGGTCAGTGGGTTGAAAGCGACTTTGAAAAAATCCGGAGTTGTTAAATTCAGGCGGGGCGACATCACAAAGTCCTTCGTTACGGTCGTCGCCCTACCCACATAAATTGTGGAAGGGGAGCATTACGTTACTGCGGACCTTTTAAATTTACTCTCGAGCAGCTCATCTTCAAGAAAGGAACCGGAGACCAAGGCGGTTGGTCGGGAATTAGTGTCTGTGTTTGCTCGGGCGACAACTTCCTGCTAGTGAGGATTCGAGGCCAGGCCCCGGGCATCCCAGGCAGGCCGAAGGAATTAGTTGTTTGGAGCCGGCTTCCTTTGGTGAAGGGTTCTGTGCGCCCCGGGCTTTGAAGAGAGAGAAGAGGAAGCCAGAGCAAGAAGGTTCTTTGGGTGGAGGTGGAAAATTTCGTCCCTTGGGTTCCCCCCATATCCAGGTCAGCTCCCGGATCGGAAAGAAAGGAAGAAATGTCAAGGCACAGTTCATAACTTAGGCGCCGGAGCGGAGACGGAGCCGCGATTCTAGCTTCAAGGCGAATTTGGTTGAGTCGTCCCCGAGGTGGCGGGGAGAGGGCCGGATGTGCGGGCAATGTGTCTCATGTTGCAGGGATGGGTTCGAATGACCAGCCGGATCTGAAGAATGCCACCTTGGTGGAATCGAGGGAGGCCTCTCTGACCCCCATAGCGATCTAAGTGATTCATCCTCTTTGGCGGGGCTCTGGCGGGCGTAAAGGGGCCCTTGTATGCAGGAGACTGACGTGGTAGGCCACGGTTGCTGGCCATTTGCTCTTGAATTCGTATCATCCTCCCGCGAGGCACGACTCCGCATGAAGGAGGTTTGAAACATACCCAGACGGAGGCGCTCGGGAGATTATAGATCGGCGGGAGGCCTTTTAACGAGGGCGAATCTTCGAGCTGGGCCAGGTGCACAATTTGTACCGGCTCTTCGCGGATGCGTGGCGGAAATGCGGGCGAGAGGAAAGCGAAGAGTATGCCATCTCACGACTCCAGCTTCCACCGGTGAGAGGACCTCTTGCGGATGGTTGAAGCGGGATGATAGTCCGTGGCACCCGTGGCTTTGCCCGGGATCGGCGAGGCGGTAGCTTGTAATTCTTTATGTAGTATTACGTCATTATTTCCTAGTCGTTGTCGTATCCGCCAATATGTTCATTCGCGGCGACCACGCCATTCGAAACATGGCTTTGCCAGCATCGAGATTACAGTTCGGCTGCGGGATGCCGCACGGAAGGCTACCTCGGCTCTATGCCTAGTCGGTTGTTTTCGACCAGAAGGTCCTAAGTGCTTCCTTGATGGAGGCAGAGGCGAATTCACGACGCTCGGAGTCGGAGGCCTAAGAAGCCGTTGAAAGGGCGGTCTAGGCTAAGGCCGAGAGAGATGTCGCTCGGCATGAAGCATCGATGGATAAATTGAATCGCAGGGGCGGCGGGGAGTGCCGGCGCGGGGTGGAATCACGAGGATTAGCCGGGGTCCGAGCATGCCTTGGCTGCTTCCAAGAGGCGGAGCCGCAAGAGTGTGTGTTTTCCGGTGCCAGCGCGCCTTGGTTTGCCCCCGAGGAGGGCCCAGATGGAAGGCGGGGAGGGCGGGTGTTTGTCTAGTGAGCCGAGCGGTTTTCTTTACTCTTGGAGCTCAGGACTAGCAAAGACGAGTTGGTAGGGGTCCGGTCAAAGGCTACTAAAGAGAAAAAGGCTACGGAGGAGGCTTTCGGCGCAAGCTGTGACGTGATCTTCAATTATGGATATGGCTGTTGTGCCTTCGCACACAACATTTATGGAAGCATCTACGTGATCCCGAAACGGGATGCGAACACGTCAAATACGCTTTACCTCCACAGAGTTTTCATCAATCCAAAGGCCCCATGGGTTCATACCCGCCGTCTTGATGTAGATGTTAAAGCGGGGCGAAGGTCTTCCGCGTCGAGGTTGGGTTAGGTACCCAATTAGAGTCTCCCATCAGAGTAATTGTGGAGGATGAGGAGCCTAACGCCTTTAGCGGGAACTAGGGATTTTTGTTTCCGTCAGACCTCCCCAGCTTTTGTTGTCATGCAACTGAGTTTAATAAAGGATTTGTTGTTTTGAAAATCTGTTGTTGTTATTTGCTCTTTTTTTTTTCTTCTTTTTGGTAAAGTAATTTTACTTTGTCTAGTCGGGTAGGCATAGATGGATGATTCAGCTGGGCATCAACAATACTAGGCCGGATGGAACATCACACTTACCTGGACTTAGTAATGAACCAGCTAGGCATCAACCATGCGTGGGATAGAATCAGCAGTTCGGACTTAGAAATGAACTAGCTAGGCATCGATATGCAGGCGGATCGGACATCGACACCCGAACTTAGTAATGAACCAGCTGGGCATCAACCATACTGAGCCGGACAGAGCGTCAACCATTCCCGGACTTAGTAATGAACCAGCTTGGCATCGACCATACTGGGCCAGATAGGGCGTCAACCATTCCCGGGCTTAGTAATGAACGGTGGGCGCGGCCATGCGGGCGAATGGGGCGTCAACGTTCGTTTGATAATTAAAATTTGAAATGAAAACACAGTTAGAGACTAAATCAACTTTTTATTGATAGTATCTTTTGAGGTGCATAGCATTCCATTCACCGTGCGGGTGTTAAAATTACAGTTTTATCCCCAGTGCATATGAACAGAACCCGGGAACTTCGCCCGGCTCGTATTCCTGATATAACGGACCTTCCCGGTTAAGTGCGAAACTTTCGATCATTGGATCGTGTGTTCTCGGAGCCTTTCTTAGGACGAGTTCCTTGGGTGGGCACTCGGGTTTGTGGCGCTGTTGTCTGAGTTTACCAATCGACGATGGTAAGATGTTATCCATCTGTGGTGTCTTCTGTGATTCGTCTGCATCGTGTCTAGGTCCTTAAATATAGACTACGTAATCAAGCGGCAGACCGCATTGGTCGGGCGTAGGCATCTCTCAGATACCATTAGGGATTATGGCTTCCATCCATGGGTAAGTGCGAAGGGGATATGTCGAGTTGAGTGCTTGGCCGGTCGTTACGTAAGCCCAAGCTTTATGGAGTTCGTCTGATTTGCCTTTGCATTTGAATCTAAGCTGTTTAACTGTCTGCAGTCAATAGGGTTTTGTTAGAAGCCTCTGCTAAGCCATTGCTTTGAGGATACCGGGGGTGGAGTATGGATTCTTTATTTTCAACTCATGGTAGAAATTTCTATATACCCGGCTATTAAATTGGGGCCGTTATGCGTCTGATTGTGGGGAATACGAATCGACAAAGCGATATTCTTCCGGATCGAATTGGTGACATCCTTGTCTTTGATTGATGCAGCCTGACCTCTATCCATTCTTTGGAAATGTCCGGTGGCGTATGACTTTCTCTGCTGACGAAATGGTCTACTATCAATTCCCCGATGAAGGGCCATGGGCTTGAGATGGAAATTAGATCTTGAGTCGGCAATCTTAAGACGGGAGCCTACCATTGGCACCGGTCACATTTTTGCCCGTAATCAATGGCGTCAGATTTCATGAATTGGCGTGTATCACGAGTGTAGGCCCTGCATTGCGAGAGTTGCGCCGCCTAGATGATTGCCACGTACCGCCGTGCGACTCAACCAGCACATCACCGGCCTTGGCGGTTAAGCATTTGAGTATAGCGCCCGAGGATCGTTTGAGCAGTGCCCATCGATCGAGAAAATGCGGTATCTTTGGTTCGGACCTTGTGGGCCTTGTCCTTTTCGTTATGGAGTTCACTCATGTTGATATACTACGCTATAGGGTCTATCCAGGAGGGGGAGGTTTTGCCCACCTAGCTTACTCGGATATTGGCTATCGAGGAATCTGGCTAATAATAAATAGGCAGAAATATTGTTTCTGTTATTGGTAGAGATGCGGCCACGGCGTCTAAGGCGTGCCTTTTCATTAGTCCACGGGAATGTGCTTTCTAGTTTCTGGCCCAGAAAAACTACTGGCGTTGTTTAACGAGTTATACTTTTCCATTCGAGGATCTGGGACTCATATTACTGCGTTTACACTTACCACCAATTGGAATCGCCCGAATTATGAGCTTATCGGGTGTCTCAGCATTTGCCATTTCAATCCGGTAGGATGGCTTCATATTACGATTCATTGTCGGCGTTGCGAAGCCCGGTCGGATTAGCCTTTCGATGTATCCCCACTCGAGGATTTTAGTTGTAGACGATACGACTCCGGTCTGTTGGGACGCCGAAAAGCAATCCTGTTGAGTCCGATTAAATTGTTCGTGCATGTTTCAGTTTGGGGGATTTCTGCTAGGAAGTCTACCAGAACTTGTCCCTTCTTAGCTAACCTTGAAAACTATCTTGGATCTGTATTCGGCTTAGTTCGGTAGCCCGTGACCATTCTCCCCCCGGATAAAGCGGGGCTTGTGAATAGTACTTCGAAGGGGAAGGTTGGTTAGCACCACAATGGGATGTGCTTGGAAGTACGGGCGAAGTTTCTTGGTTGCTACCCGGAGAGATAAAGCAGCCTGCTCAAGATGGTTGTATCTAGTTTCTGCGTCGGTTAAGGACTTGCTGATGAAGAACACTGGCCTTTGCCTTCCATTCGTATTTTCTTTGAATAGGGCGGCACTCATTAGACGTCAAGGGAAGCTGTAGATAAGCGAAGAGTGTCGCGAGACTTGAGGTAGCAAGGATTGGAGGTTAAAGCTAGATATTTCTTGGGTACCATAAGGCCCTGATCACCTCATCATTCGGTCGGCCAGGTTAGCCCCATGAGGGGCGAAGAATGTTTAGGCGGTCTACGTAGAATAGAGAGATGAACCACCACAGGGGCGGCTAGCTTGACCCGATAAGCTATTATATCTGTCTTTTCTAGAGTTGGGACGGGGATTCGGGATAGCTTTTAAGTTGAGGTAGGGTTGGCTTCTATCCCCTCTAGGTCACCATGAGCCCCATGAACTAGCGCCCGTCTTGACTCAGGAAGAGGCGCACTTTGATGGATTGAGTTTCATGTCTGGTATGCTGAGGGAGTTCGAGCTTCTTTTAGATGTGACATGGCGTGGTCGGCGCACGGGACTTTACCAACATATCGTCAATGTATACTTCCATGGTTTTACCTAGTAGTAGTCTAAACATCTTGGTTACCAGTCTCTAATAAGTTGCCCTGACATTCTTTAATCCAAATGGCATCACATTATAGCAGAAGAGTCCATGTGGGGTGATAAACGTTGTTTTTTCCGCATCCGGTGGGTACATATGGATTTGATGGTATCCCGAGAAAGCATCCACGAACGCCAACATCCTATGCCCGGCTGACGCGTCGACAATTTGGTCTATGCGGGGTAAAGGGAAGCTGTCTTTATGGCATGCATCGTTGAGATTGGTATAGTCTACGCATACTCTCCATTTACCACCTTTTTTTGGTACCACCACCATATTAGCTAACCATTCTGAATACTTGATTTCTCTGATGAACCCTGCTTTCAAAAGGTTATTTACCTCAACCAGAATAACCTGATGGCGGTTCGGGTGGAAATGCCTTACCCTTTGTCTGATCAGCCTGGCAAACGGGGCCACATTCGGCTTATGAGAAGCATGCGTGGGGCTAATGCCATTCATGTCCGAGTGGGTCTAAGCGAATACATCGATGTTACCAAGAAAAACCTGTTTCAATTGTTCTTTTTCCTCTTTAGACAAGAGGGAGTCGACATAAGTGTGTTTATCCGACCCACCCAAGAGTATTGATTCCGGGATCCGCAGCGATGGTTCCACGTCCTCCCGTTTGCACAGGCGGCATTTGTGATTCTTGATACGAAACTAGGTCTCGGAGGCTAGATTGTTGGAGCATTCATTTTTCTCACATTCTATCTTGTGGTGATAGCCTTAGCTGGCTGCTAATTGAGCTCGGGAGGTCAATCTGTCTAGAGGTTAGGTAATTGATTGTTTAATGGTAGGTTGAAGTCTTTGCTTTCATAGCGTGTGACCGGGCGGGCCAAGCGATGGCATTGTATGGCCCCAAGTCTTCGACAACTGAAAATAAGACTTGCTGAGCAATATCACCCATGGTTAGCGTGGTTGCCCCATTAGAAATCCAGGACAAACTACGCGATCGGTGAGTTTATCAAGTGGAACTTTCATGCGCCTAAAGAAATTGGAAGTTCGCGACCGATCGACATCGCAGCTAAAAATTCAGCCAAGCTTTCTGTGTACATCAGAAATTGTTAATGCATAAAGTAAGCACAAGTGCATCGTGGTGTGGAGTATTGACCACAGACCGAGTTAATGGGAGGAAAGGATATGTGATCGTCAGTAAAGTACACTTGCTTTGCTCTTGTTATCAGGGTATTGATGGTGTTTACTTGGGGTTCGAGCTATGGCAGCACTAGCGGCTTTCTCCCCTCCAGCGCTTGGATTGTCACAGGAGTCATCGGCGGGTCACCCAAATATGTAATTGATGATGGCCGAGGTTGGCGGGGCTACGAGCTGGCCGCCCATTCTTTTATTTGTTGGAGCTATTTGCGCTCCTCTGAGGCCGGCTCAGGAATATATCCTGCGAGGTGGCCCGGCCCGGATCGGTTTCTCGCAAGACGAGGTTCGGCATTGGTTAGTTTCATACCCGTGGTCCTTGTGGTAATCGCACCTTAGAGATCGATTGCGTTGCTCGAGATCCGACTGAATTGGTGCAAGCCTTTCAAAATCAGGGTGATCCCGGATGAGAGGGAAGAGCCTATCGTAGGAGATGTTCAGAGAGGTGAATTAGGGAGGTTCCCTCTTATTTGCTCCAGTTCTTAGGTTCTTACCACTGGCCACACTTTACGCTCAGTACGCCTTTAACGGCCAGAAGAAGCTTGCTATTTTAGGCGAGTAATCATTACTATCTAGGAAATTTGCCAGGATATTATCTTCCGATTATGGGGATATTTGTCAGCGATGCACGTATAGTTCTTCCATTGTCGCAGGCGGGTCCAGAGATAGCGATTGGAAGAAAGGTGTAGTTGGCCTAAAGCTTCTTCGAAAGTTCTAGAGAATTGCATCCATGCTATATGCATCGATTTGTTATACAGCTTGCCCAAATCTTTTGGTGAAATCCCGAATAGATTCATCCTCCCGCTTGAAGATGGTTTGTAGTGAACTGATGCTTCCCTTTTGACGGACCGAGCATAAGTACTAGGAAATGAATACAACCCATAAATCATTGAACGAGTTGATGGATCCCCTCGGGAGTTTGTGAAATCAGCCCAGGGCGGGTCCGCCAGTGGCGGGAACACTGCCGCAGAAGGCGGTCATTTCGCGCCAGAATCATCGCTTGATTTAAAGTGCGTGGTCGTATGGGTGCGAGGGTAATCATACGCAGCAACGGCGGTATGGCAAAGCTGCGGGGAGGCTCATAACTGAAGATGTGCTGACCTAATGGGGATGACAACATGTCCTCAAGTCTCGGACGGCCCGGTAAGTCGCAGGGCATATATCTGGGACCCGGTGCGGCTCAGAAGGGTAAACCCAGAAAATTCATTTTCGACAAATGGTAAAATGGTAATTTCGGTCAAAATCGAAATTTTCTAGATCTCGGGATGTGGCTTGATTTGTGGTGGAATCGTCTGTGAAATCTAGATACCACGTCGAATTTCATTGGTCACGAGACACGATCCCGAATTTCACGTTTTTAGAACACTTAGAGTGATGCGGGTGCAAATAAAACAACTTGTGAGAGACATGTGATGTGACAAAAGTCACATACTACATGTAACCATGTGACACATGTTGCATGATTAGAGAGGGGGTGGAGATGAATGGCTTAGATTAAGCCATGTGTCAAAAGTCACTTAAAAGGGACAATGATGGAATTATGGGAAAGTTTAAATGAATAAAAGCCAAAGGAATAGTTTCTTTCTCGAATGAAGAACGCGTGCGATAGGGTGGGATTTGAGATTTTAGAGAGAGAAAAGTGACTTCTTTAGATTTCCACCAGTTCGGTCGTGGTTCTGCGATGGAAGCGAAACAAAGTCGATCCCTGCGCGGCGAGGCTACGGCGTGAACGCAGATTTTGTGGGTTAGGCAACTCAGGTAGGGGTCTTCTCCTACTTGTGTTATTTTTTGGCTAAGAGTCATGTGAATAGTTATGGATATTCTAAGGCTTGATTTAGCCGTAATTTCGGTCTCAAAACATTTGAATCGAGTGGAGAAAATCACTTTGTGTGTGGCGTGAGCAGTGTCGACTGAGGTTTCCGTTCCACGTGATTTTGTTTTGTGATTTTGTGTGGTTTGGGTGATTCAAAGTGAATTGTTCCAGGATTAGTTGAGCCAGCTCATGTGAGCTAATTTTGGTGTATTGTAATTTGAATGACATGGTGTGTGAATTTATTTATGTTAATATATACATGAAAAATATACTAGCATGAATATTTTTGGAATTGACATAATGCATTCCATATGCCTTCCAGGGCAACTAGAATATTAGGTGGTGCGTAGAGAAAGAAAAGCAAAAATGTTTGTGAAAGGAATTCCAGACGGAAGATTTTCGAGAATTGTGTTGGAGATTGTCCCGACAATTCCGTCGGAGGGCCCATAAATTGTTTCGAAGGGTTATCAATAGATTATCCTCGGAGGGTTGTCAAATAAAATTTTCACCCAGAGCACCGGTAGTAAGTTTTGAGAACAAAAGCTTTGTTTTGAAAATGAATTTTACTACTTGCGTGGGCTTAGGCATGTGTGAGGGGAGTCGGTGAGGGTGAGACGTGGATTGGACATGTAGGCGATTCAAGTAGGATTATGTATTTGCTTGAGGTGTGTTTGTTTTGTGCGTGACATGTGCCTTGGGTGAGAGTGGCCCATGTAGGGGTATTATCACTACTGGGCATTGCTCACCATGTCGAGGGATCATTATTTTAGGTACAGGGAGTGTATAGGAGGACGGCGCTCACTAGAGGTCGCGATTTAGAAGAAAGCCGGGTTATGGCTTTGGTATTCGTTTTGTAGAATATGTATTAAAACTTTAAAATTTGATATATGTTTTGGTAAAGAGTATTATAATAACTCTTGAACTATTGGTATATAATTGATATAATTTTGTGAGTATTGATGCATGGGCCGAAGTGGCCATTTTTGCTACTTACATGGACTCGGTAGAGGTGTCGTTGTTAATTGTTGGGAGACGAGGTTTTGTACGCTAGGTAGAAACTCGTATAAAGGAGACTTCTGCCCAGATTTTCGTGAGTGGTGTCGGGTTACCGGCGTTCACTTGAAATAATCCGCGAGATTAGCGGGTTGTCGCGGTTTAGAATGGAAATCACATTATTGATGGATGACATGTCGACGACATTAAAAGCCCATTTATCGATGTGTCATGAAATGGACTAGATGAAGAAAAGACACACACCCATTTCAGGTCTATATATTTGATAATTGAGTATACACATTTGATATTATTATTTTAACTAAATCACGCTGAATCTGGAGTTCTACAACATCTTGATGACCCGTTGATGTGAATTACTTTATCTACAGTCGTATATACTTTGATCGTTCGAATTGCTCAAATATAAATAAACGTCGTACTACGACAACGAAAACCAAACCGTCGTACTAAGACGTTATAACCTCTTGCCGCACCAAGATGACAATAACCACAAGCGCATAAAAACAATGATAATCATACGCGCACTAAGGCAATAAATAAATTACGAAAAAAACAGATAAAAACCTATATCATTGTGAAATAACCATTTTATTGAGAAAAAAAATGAAAAATATGGATATATGAATGCTTTAAGGTCAAGAATGACAAAAAAATTATCCTTACTTAAAAAACATTTTTTTTGCACTTCAAGTGAAAATATGAATAAAAGTTTATTATTTTTAAATAATTAATTTTATAATATGCATGAAATAGTCTTATGTACGAAAAAACTAAAATTTTGAATTGTTCTAAATATTTAGATTATGTTGCAGATTTTAGTAATGTATTTTGGTCCTTATTTTAGTTTATCTTATTTATTTACCTATTTTTATTTCTTTTTTCTTTTTTACATTTTAGGGGGGCAAATGTAATATATATATATATATATATATATATATATATTGAGCACTACCCCACATAGCCCCAAGTATCACCTTTGTGCTTCAATAAATGCTGTCAAAAAAAATAAAATAAACTCTTCAATAAATATTTCATCACTATCATATGATTAATATTTTATTTAATTATTTAAAATTAAAACAACTAAACTATTAAATTTTGCTAAAACTTATGTGCAAAATATTTTGGTCAGATTTATTATTATCTTTTAATTTTTAAATGTTATTTTTTTTTTGTTTAAACTTATAATTATATTTTATTAAACCTTATCCAGAAAATATTAAAGCTCCAATTGGAATCAGGAAATGTGAAGAACTCTAGGTGGGAGATGACAATATTATCCTTTAATTTATGTTTCCTCTCATATTTCTAGCAGCAACGGGAAAAGCCTAAAAAAAGTTGAAGAAATTCTTAATTTTTCATGTTCATAACCATTTTCAACTTCAAGTCCAATGACCTAACTTGATAACTATGTAATATTATTTAAACATGCCCAAGGCACAGGGAAGGGACTTGCTCAAGTTCGAGTTTTAATAAGATAGTTTATTATTTTAAATTTTTTTTTTAAAGAAAAAATAATATTATTGATTAACTTATAATAAATTGATAGATCTAAGATCTGAATAAATTTAAAAGCAATATATAATGAAACATTATCAGGGTTAATAATATAAAGGCGCAAATTTAAATAAAATAATAGTTAAAATATACAGCCAATAATTTCAACATACCTTGAATTTTAATTGTACAAAAAAAAAAGTATAATGCAACCTTAAATTTTAAAGAAAGTTTACATCATCACCCGTAATTTGAGAACGTGTCATCAAATTATTTTGTACGGATTTCCATAACCATTATATATAAAGAGATAAAGAGGAAAATAAAGTTATCACTTTATAGGTGCATCTAGGGGCGGATTTACCTAGTGCTCAATGGGACACTTGCCCCCACTCAATTTTATTTTGATTTTTTTTTCATTGTATTAAAAGATATTTGAATTCAAATGTTATACTTTGCTATCACTGAAATATTATAAAACTTATTTTACTTAATTTTGCCTTCATTGAAACTGAATCTTACCTCCGCCATTGGGTGCATCAATGCATTCTTAATCAACTTCTAATCTTATATTCTTTTTTTTTTTGCGAAAATAAAAGTTCATTCAAATTACTCAAGTATCTAAGACTTTTTGCAACCAAAGTCATATATATATATATATATATATATATATATATATATATATATATATATATATATATATATATATATATATGTTAAAAAACTAGATTAATACAATTTCTATTTATATGGAGTATACCGACATAGTTTTCATAATCTTTTAATTGCAATGGCTCGTGTATGTAAACCATCTTAACCTCTTAATTGCAATGACACTCTCTTAAAAGCAAAACCCTAAACACATAAAAAGGTTAAAATATGTGTGTCATATAGTCTAGAGAGTAATGGTGAAGAATTTAAATTTCAACTCAATATTATTGCGGTCTTTTCCTGAGGTGTATGACCAACAAAAAAGTGCTTATGAGCAATAGAAAAGCAAAACTAAAGATGAAGTTGTGAGAAGCCTCGTATGTAAAGTTGGGCCATTACAATGTCTCAACCCTAATATTATCGCCCCCCTCAACAAATGTCTTTATTAAAATTCAGGGTTTTCGTCATGATTGATTGACATGATTAATTGATGATTGAAGAGCATATCGATGAAAAAGTGTAATCATAACTACACTGTCGGTTTTAGTTCCCGCTACAAGTCACAAAAATCTAGGGTTTGCCGCATGGTAACTCTGTTGGGATAGAGATTATATGAGTTTTTGGTTTTTTTTTTATTATGATCCGAGCTATTTTGGTTGATTTATCTCATAATGAGAGGTGATTTTTTTGCCTAAAATCAATCATCTACATTTTTTTTCCCACTTTTTATTGATCAAGTGGCTATTCCACATAAATTTCTGTTTTTTTTTTCATGTTTCCGTTAACGTCTTATTGCAGTGTGTTATTTGTGTAAGAACTGCGATCATTTGTTCTGAAGATACTTAGTGTTTTGAGCGATTGAGGCGATAATCGTATTTGATTATAAAGGCGTTAACGTTAATTAAGGTCGATCGTTATATTATAAATTTGAGTCTTATAAATTTTAGTCATCATAGAATTTTCAAATATATAGGCTTTATGTTGAATTATTATGTCAGTGTTATTTACTTAGATATTGCATCATCCTTTAATGATTTTAGAAAATTTAATTTAATGTATTACAAGTTTGAATCCATAGAATTTATATTTCAAAAAAATAATAATAAACAACTCAATCATCGCATCTCAACACAATAAAGACACTTTGACATAAATAAATAATTTAATTAAAAATATTGAACTATATTCTTAGTAAAGTAAAAAAGAAAAAAATACATATTCTCAGGAATATTTTTTTGTCCTTGGTAATTTCTTCCTAAAGCCCCCGAGATTCACTGTCACGCTCCACGAAACATGTTCACCCACATGTTCGCATACTCCTTTAATGCTGCATAAAGTTTAGAATGGAAAAAGTAAAAATAAATATTGACAATGAGAAAAATCACAACGAGGATGACAATCTTAAATATGTTGTATGGAGATATCGTCACCATCATATCTGCCTTAAAAATAATATTCCTTGAGTCTATGAATATATATATATATATATATATATATATATATATATATATATATAAGGAGGATTTTCTGATTTAGAAAGGAATAAGAAATTGATAAATTGTATATACTAGATAGATGACAATTAGGAGATAAAATCTAATTTTGTGTGGAAAGAAGACAAATAAAATATTAAATATTCATCGTTTCTTGAATATATTTTATTATGGATAAGTTATTTTGTGTTGATGAAGAACTTTTGTTATTATTTAAATTTTTTAGATAAAATAATTATTTATTATTTTAGTTTCAATTACTATAGTTTTGATGTTGACATTGTAATTGCATATTATATAACTCTTGAATAAATGCTGTAAAAAAAAAAACTCTTCAATAAATATTTCATCACTATCATACAATTAATATTTTATTTATTTAATTATTTAAAATTAAAACAACTAAGAAATTATTAAATTTTGCTCTAAAACTTATATGCAAAATATTTTGGTCAGATTGCCATATCTTTTCATTTTTAAATGTTATTTTAATTTTTTTTGTTTATATTTTATTAAAGCTTATCCACAAAATATTAAAACTCTAATCAGGAAATGTGAAAGACTCCTAGGTGAGAGATGACAATCATATTCTTCAATTTCTGTTTCCTCTTAAATTTCTAACAACAAGAAAAGCCTAAATAAAGTTGAAGACATTCATCATTTTTCATGTTCGTTATCATTTTAAACTTCAAGTCCATTGGCCTAACTCAGTAATTATGAACATATTTTACTCGAAATAAGTATTAATCAAAGGGAAATTATCAGCATCGTCATTCTTGTGCCAATTAAATCCTGTTCAAAGGTTAAGGATTGAGTTGAATATAAGGAAAAGACGAAGTTTGAAGGTTTTCATGGAAACGTATCTTATAACGTAATGCAAGTAATAATTCATAATCTTTGCAGAATGTAAATTCGAGTGGACTCGGGTCAGGCATGGACCAACCCAATCGTGAAAATCGCAGCCCAAGTCATTGGCATCAATCCACTGGCGCATAAATCAAACTGCATTTCGATGCAAAATCAAGCAAATTAATGACATGATCAAACATCAGCCAAAGGCCCAAATATACGAACATGCACAAAACCTAAATTAACAATCGTAGCCCAAAATAATAAAATAAAAACCCCAAGAATATCAAAATCCAAGTGTTTAGATTTAGTGGATTGGTTTGACATCTGTAGAGCTTTCTAGAAGACTTGTACATAATTGGTTTTCTAATATTCTTTGTTGATTAATTCAATTTTCTTTTTTATCTCTAAACCCCGGCCTGTCTATATCTTAAATTTTTTTTTTTAAGCATGAATGGGTGATTTTTTTTTTATTATTGGCACGAAATCGTATTTACGTATTTTTTAAGTATTTTTATAATAAGTGTTCTTTTCGCTGAAATTTGGTGACGGTGGTTATATATCGTTTTAGTCATTAGGTTTTGGTTTTTCGTCTATGTTTATTATCTTTAGGCGATTCGAATGAGTAAAATATATATGATCGAGCCGATACGTCAATTAATGGTCGTCGATATCTTCGGAAGCTTGGAGTCGAATGTAATTATAATCATAATAGTAATATGAATATATGGCTATTTAGTAATCATACCAAACTTTGAGTTATTTTATTTATGTTAACTTTGAAGGTTGTTTCATCCTTTATGATTTTTTAGCGAAGTATTTTCATTTGGAATGAATAAAATTTATATATATATATATATTTATTTATTTATTTATAGACCCCAAATTTGAAAGTTTATGATCATGTTTATTCGCTGCGCGAGATAATCGGCATTGGGAGGTGTGAGGAAGAGGCGCCATTTCGATATAAAGGGCTCGCCCTTGATTTGGAAGCCAAAAAAAGATAAGCGTGGCGCCGGCTAAGAGTGGGAGGCCTGTGTTTCGTAATTAAATATTTTTAGGAGAATAGAATTGAGCGTGAGCATATAATTTCGTCTATTAGTCATTAAGTTTATTTTTAAGGAAATGTGATCTTATAAGTATTAGTGGGAGGTCGCAAGTAGTGCAAAATTTCATTTGATTTAAAATAAGATGGCAGCCCCGGAAGGCAGTCTTGTAGGAAAGGTACTGGGGAGGCGATCTAGTTTGGGAGGCATTCGAACGAGGTGAGGCTCGGTCAGGGAGTTCTTGGATTTATCGAGGTAAGTTTTCTTGACTTTCTTTTGTTATTTATATAGTTCATTTTTTTAATTAATTACTTGTATATATATTTTAATTTATTGTTATATTTAATTAGTCATTTAATTTATAGTCTTATTACTTTATTTTCTAAGTATATTGTTGCTTTTTTGTTTATTTAATTAAATTGGTTGTTAATGTTTTTTAATGATTCAATTTATTTTACTTAGCACCATATGAACTATCACCCAGCAATTTAATAAAATTCCCAAATTTAAAAAATTCAAGTTCTAAGTACACCATTTCTCAATTTTAAAAATTCAAAGTCAAATTTCAAACTGGAAATTCTCAATTTTTATTTTCTGAAATTCAAAATTTCAATTTTAAAATTCAAGTCCTCCAAATCTCCAAATTTTAATTTTACAAATTTCCAGATTTCAAAAATTTTAATTTTAATTTCTAATTCCTAGTCCCGAATCTCAAATTTCAAATTTCGACTTGACTTGGAATTTTAAACTTCATTTAAACCGGTCTTCAAAATTTCCAAACACATGGTTAATTATACAATTCCTATAAAATGGAATCTTGGGGAGTTAATTTGTGTAACATATAAATGGGCTTGGGTGGGCTAGAGCATTCTATGTATCATTTTAATAAATAATTTGGCAATATGATTTATATAATTTAGTGAATGTGAATAGTTTGTATTTTGTTATTAACATTTAATTTGTTTCCTAATTGGTAGCGCACACGTATCGTCGAGATACGCATTTTTACCGTCGACTTTGCTTGATTATTTATATATATTAGGGGTGACAATTCGTGTTAATGGGTCGTGTTCGTGTGCATTATCTGATATGAGATCGTGTGGCGTTCGCTAACCCAGGCAGCACGAATATCGCGTGTCAGCGATTCCCCATTGCCCACGGCCGGCCCGCATTTATTGTCGTGTCGAGGCGGTGTGCCCGAATATGGCCGTTAATTTGATTATTTAAAATAATAAAATTATAATTAATCGTATCGTATTTAACATGATAGCGCATTAAATTTGTGTGTTATTAATTTTATTATTTAGATTAATAGGAATTATATTTAATAATCCATATTTAACACAAATAACATTAAATAGGTTGATTAATTAATATAATAATTAAGCGGGTGATTCGAATTGAGTCGTGTTAGGCGTATCGATACGAATGGCCGTTTATTAAGCGTGTTGAATGTGTTAGCGAGAATATGACCAAAACGCGATTATACTCAGCCCGAACCCACAAAAACGTGTTGGGTTCATGTCGTATTCCGCATTAACCGGTCAAATTCCCATCGACCCAATATATATATCTTGTCTTTTGTATTATTGTATTAACATCGCCGGTGACCGTTAGTTGATTAGTAAAAATCGCATTTTCCTTAATTTGTTTGAGACGGCTTTAGGGGCTTAGAGTGCTGCGGCAGAACATACCTTCTCGATAAATGCTTGACTCGGACCAGGAATTCGGTTTCGAGGCGCCTTTTCTTATCGAAGTCACATTTAGGGTTTTTTTTCCCTTTTTAAAATAAAACAAAATTAATTAGCGACTATTAAATGTTCAAAAATAACGATGTTTTGTGGAAACTTTGTATAATCTGGATTACTGAAGTAACTGACGCTCAGTTGGGGATAGTGAAGTCGGCTTGAATACAAATTAGGAAATGTGGGTTGATTGGTTGATTGATAAATACTTCTTTTTGTGTATAGCACGTTGAGAGTTTTGACTAGCTGATTGTATCTTTCATATGTCTGATTGTTGTATCATTAGTATTGGTTGGTTGACTTCATTGGTTAATTCTTCTGTTATGTCACTTGTTTCTCATTATTTGTTATATCTTCGCGTATTTATTAACATCTTTCTCTTAGATTATTTGTAGATATGGATGATATACTGCCTTTGCATGATTATCTGACCATGACTACTTTTCTCTTGCATGATTGCTTGTCGCATGTCTATATAGGACCGTTCTTGAGTATCCTTATCCTAAATCCTTAGTCTTGGTCGTCTATCTTTCTTGGTTGTGTGTTTGATTGGAACTTGCATCTTGCTTGCTTGCAGGCAGAGCTAGTGACTAGGAGTAAGTCTGATGATGTTTATATCCATGTTTGACATTTTGAGTGAAATTGATATATTGATCTTTGAGGAGTTCGATCTTGAAGACT
Source organism: Tetrastigma voinierianum (assembly GCA_016808115.1). Lineage (NCBI taxonomy): Eukaryota > Viridiplantae > Streptophyta > Magnoliopsida > Vitales > Vitaceae > Tetrastigma > Tetrastigma voinierianum. The sequence continues at coordinate 30,107 of JAEQBH010002419.1, read as the reverse complement.
TGCCTTAGCCCAGGCTAGATTTAGGATACTTTTGTGACCGGCGTGCCTTTTAAGTTTAGATGTCATTTAGGTTTTTTCGGATGCCCACATACCGCATTGCACTTGGTTTATTCGCGAGGTGTTGAGAGTAGTGAGCCTTTACCATGGTATTTAGATTGCAAAAGTACGTAATGTGGTGATGACCACCTTGCATGGAAGCGCCTGATCTCTTAGTGTCTAGGAGGTTATTATTACCATTCAGATCTGGTCGGCTCTACCCCAGGGACCCTTTGAAGGGCACCCACCTTTGTATTTTTAGGCCAGTTGGCTGCCTGGGTTGAGTTTAGATCTCTTAGTGGGCTCACATCCTTGCACGTGGGTGCGTCTTGTGAGCACTTGATAGGTTTAGTCATGATATGGATCCGGAGTTTCTTTGTTATGGCTTCCTATTGGTGGTATACCAAGATTGATTAGATTTTGGATTTCAACGAGACAGTTTTATGCGTGATGTTGGCTTATCTATTCCAGTTTTGGTTCAGCAGTCTCTATTTCATTGTGCTCAGCTCGAGTGGTGCCTTACTCGGTTTTCTTACGTTTTCAGGTCTTATTTTGTGATATAGTCTGGGACCGCCTTCTTGGATTAGGGTTCAGGGAAGACTAGTTTGCACGAGGGATCATACAGATATGGAGTCACAACTAGTTACAGTCAACCAGTTTACCTTAACGATTTCCTCGATTCAGGAGGCCATAGCTAGACTTGGTCAGAGGGATGGACAGCAGGTCCCACGTGATCAGGTTCAGGATGATGCTCAGTGTGATTTTGTGGCACCACCACCTCCACGCCTGTTCAGTTGACAACTTCTCATGTGCCATTAGTTCTTCACAGTCAAGCAGAGGTGACTATGCCACCGACTGTAGTACCTATTTCAGCCGTTGATGATATGCGAGCGCGTATGGATAAATTTAATGGCCTTCGACATATGAGTCTCGATGGAGTTAATAGTTGGGATGATTTTGATGATGCGCTTTGCAAGCTTGGATTACCCTTTGATTTTAAGATGCGGAGAGATTGAGAGATACTAGTAGAAATTTACTTAGCGTCCACTTGAGATTTTATTCTATTGTCATGAGGGCTCATAGGCTTGATGAGGCCCATATGCTTATGTTATTCCCTATGTCTCTGAGTGGTGTTGCACATAGTTGGTATGCTTCCTTAGACGCTTCTTGCCGTTGGACTTGGGAAGATTTGACCCAAGAGTTTTTGAGGCATTTTGCTTTTAGCACAATGGTCGATGTCTTGAGGAGAGAGCTAGAGGCTATGCGATAGGATTTAGAGGAGACGGTGACTTCCTTTATCTCCCGTTGGAGGGAGAAGATTGTTCAGATGGTAGATCGCCCGTCGGAGAGAGAGCAGATCAGTATGCTTATGAGGAGTTTACAGCCTAAGTATGCTAGACACTTGATGGGTTTTTCACAGACAGATATTGGGGCATTGATTGAGGCACTATATGGTATTGAGGAGGGTATTTCTAGAGGATTATGGTATTGAGGAGGGTATTTCTATAAGAAATTGATAAATTGTATATACTAGATGACAATTAGGAGATAAAATCTAATTTTGTGTGGAAAGAAGAAAAATAAAATATTAAATATTCATCGTTTCTTTAATATATTTTATTATGGATAAGTTATTTTGTATTTGATAGAAAGACTTTTTGTAATTGTTTAAATATTTTTAGATAAAATAATTATTTATTATTTTAGTTTCAATTACTTAAATTTTAATGTTAGCGTGTAATTGCATATTATATAACTCTTGAATAAATGCTGTCAAAAAAACTCTTCAATAAATATTTCATCACTATCCTTACAATTAATATTTATTTATTTAATTATTTAAAATTAAGTAACTAAAAATTATTAAATTTTGCTAAAACATGCAAAATTCTTTTGGTCAGGTATTATTATCTTTTCATTTTTAAATGTTATTTATTTTTTTGTTTATATTTTGTAAAGCTTATCCACAAAATATTAAAACTCTAATCAGGAAATATGAAAGACTCCTATAGAGTGAGGAATGACAATCATATTCTTCAATTTCTGTTTCCTCTTAAATTTCTAGCAACAAAGAAAATAAATAAAGTTGAAAGAAATTCTGGTATTTTCATGTTCATTATCATTTTAAACTTCAAGTCCATTGGCCTAACTTGGTAATTATGAACATATTTTACTCGAAATAAGTATGAATCAAAGGGAAATTATCAGTATCGTCATTCTTGTGTCAATTAAATCCGGCTCAAAGGTTAAGGATTGAGTTTAACATAAGAAAAAGACGAAGTTCGAGTTTTTATAGAGCGTAATCTTCTGGTAATGCGTGTCGTTCGCCATTACTCTAGAGTGTAAATTCAGTGGACTCGGGCGGACATCGTAGGCCATCGTGAGTGCGGTCGCGATCATTGGCATTTTTATAAAGGGTGATTTTAGTCGTTCTTGGCACAAATCACTGTTACACCTCTTTTCCATTTTTCTCGATAAGATGGTTCTTGGCTGAATTTGATCTTGCGGGTGGTTGTGTTGTCTCAGTCTGTCAGGTTGTTTTGAATCTGTTTATTAATGTTTGGGTGATTCGAATCCATTAAAATATCTGATCGGAATGATCGTAATCAGAATAGATGGTGGTCGTTATCTTCTGAAACTTGAATCGAGGTATTATGGTCGTAATAGTAATATCAAATATATGTAGACTCAACAAATGTATGAGGTTTGGGTTATTTACATTCTCTTGTCTTGCAGAATTGTTTCATTACTTGAAATATTACTAATTGGAATCTAATAAAATTAAATTTTCTCAAATAATAAAAATACATATATATTCTTTGTTGATTTATCATTAAATCCCAGAGAATAAAAAGTCTGCTTGCAATTAAATGTTTCATAGAATAAGGTCTGCTTGCAAATCTTATTTTAAACCTATTTTAAATATATTTTAAAAATAATTCTTATATCTATGATTCATTTTTTTAAAACAATAATCTATAAATAAGTTGAAAATATTTTATTTTCTATTCTTAAATAATGGAAAACAAAATGTCAAAAATGTTTTTTCTAGAAAATATAAAACATTTTTCAAACAAACCCACTCTAGTGATGGGTGAGAATCATGATGGAATTCTTATAAAAAGTACTATAAAGTAATATCCAAAAATGAACAAGCTAGAAAAAAAGAACAAATAAACAAAACAATTGCCTCCATAAATGAAGTAATTAGGGCATTAGTCCAACATACCTAACTCATGATATGATAGTGATCAAGTGATAAAAGAATTTGATAAGCATACGAAAATAACCCATAATGGAATCTTATTAATATGCAAAGTGAATAAAAGTAAAAAAAAAAACTATTTTCTGACAAAATTATTTATAAATAAATTTTGTACTTGAATAATCCTCAAATTTAAAAACACATTTTTTTCACTAAAAATACTTTATACAATCATTATCAAGCAGAGAGTTTTTAAATTATTATTAGGAAATAACTAAATTTAATTTTAGAATGAAAAAAAAAAAAAAAGGGGAAAAGATTTCGCTCTTTGAGGCAAACTTACATATCATTGAACAAGGATGAAGCTTTTACAATAATTAATCCCATATTTTCTTCATTTCTTATTTATCTTCAAGTCAAAATTAAAATTATAGCTTTTAGTCTTTTACTTAACAATGTGCAATTGTCGTGTCGTTTCATCTACAATACAAATCAAAATTAAGACTTTTACAGTGAACCATTATTTTTTTTTATATATATTAAATGAATGATAGGTAAAATTTAGCTTTCCAAAGAAAACTTTAGAAAGAGAAGTCATCTCCTTTTTTCTCTCATTCCTTTTTCTCTTATCCCTTATCTAAATGTACCTTGTTTAAAATAAAAAATAAAAAGTACCTTAAAAAAATTTATATCCAGAGAAGAAACACAAGAATGATTCTCGCTGAAGGTTGAAAATTCTACAACAATGGCAAAATCTCATAGTCCTACTCATTCAAAGTTATTTCCTTCTTAAAATGGGATAAGATACGTAAATGCCCATATTGTTTGACCATATATCTAATTTGGTCATTAAACTTATTTTGAGCCTAATATTGTTTTAATAATGCGTTACGTCTGTAATTATGTCCCTGCAATTAACAAAGTAAGCAGATGAGCAAACAGTAAATGCTCTGGCGTACTCAGCCCGTATGTGAGATAATTTGTTAATGTGTCACGTTGTTGATGGATGACATGTCGACGACGTTAAAAGCCCGTTTATTGATTTGTTTATTCTGTTGATGATAAGGTGAATGTTAGGGGGTATCATTGGCGGCAAAAAATTTTAAGAGCCAAGAGTTAGGCGTATATTAGAAACGTAAAGACGTTTGTATGCCTTATCCTTCTTAAAATTGGTGTTAACTCCCCAACGCCTTTCAAAATGGTAAGATATAGGATTCATGAGCAAATAAAAGGCTCTTGGTGGTATCTGGCGTTTGATATTATTATTGTGGTTAAAATCAGTGTCAGTCTGCATCTGATCATCGTAATTCATTCTGTTGATAGATATTTACGATGGATCAGATCACGCAATACGATAAATGTAAATAAGATTAAATGTCGTCTTAAGGCAATTCTGATATTTCGTCGTCTGAGGCGATGATATGAAATCTGTAAGCGGAATGTAATAATCGTATCGTCTTAAGACGATGAAGCTAAATCGCTCAAATATATATAAAAACTGAATCACACATTAGTAATAGCTTCTTGATTAAAAAAATGGAAAAGATCATGTATCTGTGTGATTTTTTAAGTAAGAATAGCAAAAAAATCATATCTTCTTACTTAAAAACATTTATTTTTTGCACTTCAAGTGAAAATATTGATAAAAGTTTATTATTTTTAAAATAATTAATTTTATAATATGCACGAAATAGTCTTATGTACGAAAAAAACTAAATAATTTATTTTAATATTAATAATTTTAATATAAATTTGAGTATGAAGATGAATAAATATAGTTAAAACCAAAAAGATATTTCACGAAAACGAATTAATAAAAAATCAAATAGTGTTTGTAATATAAATTTATCTTTTCAAATTTTGAATAAAATAATTTGGAAGTAAAATGCTGTTAATAATAATTTTAAAATATCAAAATTTGAAATTTGTACCCAGCAAAGTAAGGAATTTTTGTATATATTTGTTAAATTAAAGCGTATTCTCTTAGCGATGAAATTAGAAGTTAATTTAATTTTTTCTATACTGTCTTTAAACACTTTCTAAAGACAACATAGTCCTCTCTTCGTATTTCGATACTCTCAATCGTTTCTTTACGTATCGTTTTAAACTCTAGGAAAGATTTTGTATTTTTCAAAAGTTAGTTTGGTTTCTTGTTCTGATCTTTTTCTTTTAGTTGATTTTCCTCACGAATTAGGGTGATTTTTACTGTTTCTTAAGTATCCTACTCAATATCTTTTTCCCTGCATCTTTCATATTTTTGATGAATTTTTATTAGTCCCAGTGTGTATTTTGTTTCAGTTTTATCGTTATGCTGTTATGATGCGTGTTTCTCGTTTAATACAACGGTTTTTGTTTTTGTTGTCTTTGTTGGGCGGGCTTCTATACATAGGCAATTTGATCGAAAAAACATATTCGATAAGACATAGACATTAATTCAAATAAAGGTCATCAATACTGTAAAATTAAATTATTATATATTTTAGTTATCTTAAAATTTTCAAATGTATAGGATTTGTGCGGTCGTTATATTGGATGTTATTACTTACCAGATGTTATGCCGTTTTAGTGTTTTTAGCGGATTTGATTTATATGTCGATGGGATGTATTGTTAGTTTAAATCGATAAGAATTTTATATTTGAAAAATAAAATAAAAGTCATAGTTACCCGTCCATGAGGTTTGGTTTTCAAATAGAAAATCGCAATTATCTGAATAAGATGCATTAAAAATTCATTTATTTGCTCAAAATTTATTTAATAACCATTTTGATCCGAAACTATTAAATTAAACTGTTAATATAATAACTGTCAACAAAAAAAAAAACTGCTAATAGCCTAATATAATATGTTGCAAAAAAAAAAAAAAAAAACCAAAAAAAAATCGGAGTTAGAAGTTATAAGTTATAACCAACAAACACATAATCCTCTAGCCGTCCAGCGAGTTAAACGTGTACGGTTCAGATACGTTTAATAGTTGAAGATCGACGGTCACGATTTCTGTAACCCTTCTTTCAAAAGCCGATTTCGACGCTCACCGATCTTCATCACCGCCCGAACCAGATCTCTCTCTCTCTCCCTCCCTCTGCTTTCTCCAACTCTCTCCTCACTCTCGCGGAAAAGGTAATCAGGAAACCCTAGTTCTTACGATTAATTCGAATGCATTTTCTTTTGTTTTTGAAATTGATCTGAAAGTTAGGGTTTTGATTTTGTTAATCTTCGCAGAAATTTTGTCTGCATTTTTTTTCTTGTTCTGGCGTCTGTTTGTTCGCCGAGAAACCGGGAGGAAAGAGAGAGCTTGATAGAAAGAAATTTGATTTTTTTTTTTTTTTGGGTTCCCCGAGTTGTTTGTTTCGTGAGGTTTTAGAAGATTTAGAATTGCAGATGCAAAATTGTGATTTCCGTTTCTGGCTATTTGTGATCGGCACACAGCTGGAGATTCTGGAGTTTGTCGCGTTGTTTTAGAGGTGAAGTTTGATCAGTCATTCTACCAATCAGATTTTTTTTATGTGAAATAAGGTTTCTGGGAATCGAGAGGTGGGAAATTTCTTTTTCACGCATGGATGGGATTTAAACTAAATGGTCTGTTTGTTCATCGAGGGTTATAGTGCTGGGCACGATTTGTTATGTTGAAGCTAAATCGAATGAGGCGTTGATGCAGTGGATTAATCTTGAGCATTGATTTTCTTTGATGGGATCTGCCCTGTTGCATACTGCATTGTCCATGTCATAATACATCATAATTGATTTCCCGTTATGGGGATGCTATTTATCTGGTTAATTTACGAAGAGTCATCAAATATTGTTTTTGTTCGGTTGTTTCATCTTGGTCTTGAAAAAGTTTATTTAACTGTGCATTTTGCCTTGAGAATGGTTCATAATTGTTATGGCAAAAATTCAGCTCGGCATGGTCGTTCAAGAAGCATTCTGTCTGTTAACCCTTTCAGTGAAATGGCAATGATATTATATCTAATTTTATTTCTATTATTTTCAACATTGAAAACAAAGTCATCATTTTGGTCCATCCTTTGGAAATGAACATATTTGGTAATACACGAGCATATGCCCTATGTTGGGACTGAATTTGTAATAGTATGGGACTTCAGTTGTGTCTTGTGCCTAGGCCCAAGAGATCATTGTGTCTTTTGCCTTTCATGTCTATGTTGGTGTTCTAATGTTGTATAATGTATTCTAAAGCCTACACTGTCTTTGGTAAGAAACTTGAACTAGGTTGAGGTAAAGGCTTCAGAAATTTATAAATATCTGTGATACCTGTGTCGTCATGCATTGCTTTGCATGTTTTCTTATGTGTCCTTGTGAAATAGGTTCTATTGTACATGGCTTGAATTTCCATCCATAGTAAAGGGTCTGATGTGAATCAAGTGATGCCTAATTAAAGCACATGTATCTTTATATATCTATCCGTTTCAAATTGTATATTGAGTTCATAAGGGTTTGCATTTGCATACATTTTTTACACCATCACATTTTTAACAGTTTTTGTGACCTGAAGTTTCTACTCCACCCTTGATAGAGAGCTGAACCGAGTTGTTTTTGTCATTCTAGTAATAGTTAAATCGTTTGTTCTTTTTTTATTTAAGGGTTTTAATACAAATGGCTGAGGCAAAACCAGGAATGAGGAAACCAGTTTTCACCAAGGTTGAACAGCTGCGGCCGGGCACCAGTGGACACACTCTCACAGTGAAGGTTGTTAGTTCAAAGATGGTATTGCAGAAAGGTCGCCCTGATGGACCCCAGGTACGCCAAATGCGGATTGCTGAATGCTTGGTTGGAGATGAAACTGGAATGATTGTATTTACAGCCAGGAATGACCAAGGTATTTCTTTTTGCTAATGGACTTCTGTTTATGCTGAAGATGGTTGTGTGTAACCGCACTTGAACATGACTGCACTCTATTGTCACCCTCACAGCCAAGTTTATGCACATTGCCGGTGGTCCTCCATTTCTATACTGATCTAAGCGATTTAGCTCAAACATGATCAGTTTGTAGTACAGGATTTCCAAAACCATGGGCCTCAATTCTTGTCAGAACTAGAACTTATGTGATCTACATGACAGTGTATATTATCACTAATCCACCTGATTACATGATCTGGTGATGTGTGAAGTGACTGGTGTTGCCTTTTATGTCCTCCACTCAAGAACTCAACTGAAATAATTTGTTGTGTAGACATAAACTGCATTGCTTTCTGAAATGTTGTGATGATAATACGTACACCTTACTCTCTCACATAGTTCCACAGTTGAATTTATGGATTCATGGAAAAATAGATTACTGTCATCTCTCCATGGTGAATCTAATGTATGCCTTTTTGTTATGGTCTCATATACACAGTGGACCTGATGAAGGCTGATACTACCGTCATTCTGCGCAATGCGAAAATAGATATGTTCAAGGGATCCATGAGGCTTGCTGTGGACAAGTGGGGTCGTGTAGAAGTGACTGAGCCAGCCAGCTTTGCCGTCAAAGAAGATAACAACCTGTCACTGGTAGAATATGAATTGGTGAATGTTGTTGAAGAGTGACCCATGGAACAGCAGGCAGTCTCCCACTAGGGGGGCAAATTTGAAACAGGGGAGATGTGATTTTGTGGCTTATGAAAATGGAGAAGTGGTATTTTATGTTATTTCCTGGTCATCTTGCGTGCATGATGGCGCAAGGAAAATTCATGTTTAAGAAGGAGCTATTACTACAAAAGGAAGTCTGGTTGTACCTTTGCAGGCAATTGAGGCAGCTGGAGGAGCCATTTAGGCCTCTGGTGCAGCTGGTAATTAGAGTCCGGATAACAAAAAAAAAAGGAACTTGCTTTGGTTATTTCTTTTAATGTTATAACGTGAATTGCTCCTGTTTGAGATATTATTATCAATGAATATTATGCAAGTTAAGTTGCCCCTAATTCTCTCATGTATCTAATCTGCATTCATCATATTCCTTCCTTCCGGTGGGAAAATTTTATTTAGTCGGACTGGCATCTTGTTAAGGTTGTCTAGTTGACATGTAAAGTACATTTTTTTTTAGCAGAACTCTCTTCATTGAGCAGGAATATGGCTAAAAAGATGAGCATTTGCTTTCGTGGCTGCTATTCCCCAAATGTGGAGGCTAGCTGTTTGCCCCTCAGATGATTGAGACGTTGACTGGACGATGAGGGCCGCCCTCATGGGGGCCTTACACCCATGAGAGTGCTTGATTTTGAAGGAAGGTAAGGGATCAAGTGGAGAATTGGTGTGTTGCAATCATGGCCGTGCGCGTCAGCAAGGCCTCGCGCACATACGAAGGCCCAACGCATCAGACAAGCAGGATGCATGCGTCTTGAGGCAATAATGCAGTCCAGAGACTTCTTAAGGCTTGAAGGAGCCTGCTTGAAGGAATAAAAGAAAAGATGAGGGACCATTATGTAATTTGATAAATGATTATTCAAAATTTTGTATAATATCTGTTCATGCTATATTGATGTCTCCTCAAAGCGACTTGTAATGCTCTTTAAGGGGGTAGATGCTCAACATGAGGGCGCCAAGGCTGGGCCTTAGGTATGCCTCCCCATAGCCTTGGGGCAGCCTTGGCATGCGATATGACCTGCGATATGGTGTTCATGGGTTTCACGACATGCTCTGGATGAGACGAGATTGCCTCTCTCTTTGGTGCCAACACAGGGGCACTTCAAAGCTTGTGCAATCGAATGCATGACCATGGGCGCAATGCCATGGCTTGGTTGGTTCGGATTGATGGTAGTGCATGGCTGGTGAGCAAGGTGCATAAAGCATAAAGGCCTTGCAATAGTTGGATGACACCTCAAAAAGATTAAGTAAGGATTGGGTGTATGACAGAATGCCTGAGAGAGGATGCTTGTCCGAGACTTTGACGAAAGTGGCTGACTGATGCCTGAGGTAATGTGGCTTGAACATGTTGGAAGAGATGGTGGTTGACACAACTCTTCAGCATGCACCAGGCCTAGGAGGAATTTGGATGACTCTCGGGTTGTCACCTGTTTGGAAAAGGACGCAACTGATCAAAAGAGATAAAACAGTTGGTTAGTCCAGCGGTCTCTCACATAACATCAATACCTCCATAACCATTTGAGCTGTAAAAACAACTACCCGCTTACCATAAACATAAACCGTCCATTAACTTCTTTTTTTTGATAACTGGCGCGTTTCGGCCTGCACTTACGCCGCATCTCTCGACTAATCCCTGACGACCATAATACCCTATTAAACCACGCTAGGGATAATTTCGCAGAAAGACGCAGCGAAATTCCGCAGAGCTACCATGACTTAACCTGACTTTCACCGGAAAGAGAGACCACCCATCCGAATACGCCGTTAAACTGCCCATTAACTTCTTATCGGAGGTTTGGGATTAGTTGAGATACGTCAACATTCATGGTAAAAACCGTCCATTTTGGAGAAGGTGATTAAAAGAAAAAGGTATTGCTAGTAAAAGAAAAGGAAAAATGGGAAGATCCGTTTTCAATTTTTTCCACTTTCAATATGTCAGAATTATAATATATATAAATATATATATATATATATATGTATAGTCAACTGTCTAGAGCAACATAAGAAACACGTGGAGACGTGTTATAGGTTAATAGGAGACATCAACGTGGGCTGATATTAGAGGAGTAGCCTACATTTGACGATTCAGATCCAGAAGACCTGGACCTAAATGGAGTGGCCCAATCACGGGCTGACTGGGCTGGACCGCTGATGACTATCATCACCCTCACTGCCATAACAAACTAGGGTTTTGTTTGGGTTTACCAACCTCTGATTTCTGAAGAAAAATGGCGTCAATCTCAGCTAGCCGATTTCTTCAGAGATCGAGTTCCACGACTCGGGCCTACCTGAGTCGCAACCAGCGACTACCAACTTCGTCATCTGTGGCTTCATCCCCATCTAATCTCGCGTCCTCACAGCCCGCTGCTGCTGCTGCTCGCTCTTCTCGCCACAAATATCCCTCTTTCTCTTCCAGGTTCGCCATTCTTGTAAATCTTTTGAGCTTTCTTGGTTACCGAGGAAATATAGGATCTCGGTTCCTATTTTTTCATCACGAGGAATTTTAAAACTCGTGTCAACTAAATGTTAGTTGAACAAATATCCTTTTCGTTTTCACAGCAACCAAACAAAGAGGTGTTTTCTTTTATACCTTCTGGGGCTTCCTTTTTTGGGCTCAATTATATTATTCTCTGTTGAAAGCAAGGTTGAGATTGTGACATTGGAGTGTTTACAGGCGTCCTTTGGAGTTGGCTCGTACAGTGTCGATGATGCCTCTGCACTCTGCTACCGCATCTGCTTTGCTTAATTCTATGCTATCTTCAAAGGTCGGCAGCTGGGGTTGCCTTTCTGAAGGTACTTATGCCCTGTAGTTCCATTCTTCAAAGATTTACGCTTTTATGAATGATTTTGTTGTAATTTTGATCGTCTAGCTTCTTGCATATATGAAAAGAGTTAATTAAGATTTGAACTGCTCTGGTTGGCAAGTGCAGTTATTGACATGCCCCGTACTCACTTCCCAATCAAACTTACTGGGTAGTTCATTCTGTTTGCTTGGTTAAGCTGTTATCAAGAAGCTAATTTTTGCGAATCATTCTGTTCTTAACAAGACTCTTACTGGAAAAATGGTTCTGGACATTTGCAGTAGAACATAATGTTCCGTAGGGAAATTTATTTTACACAGGAGAGCCTGAAGTATGGTGTTCTGGGAAAGAGTTGCAGTGGTTTGGGGCTCGGTTGTGGAAAACCAGTTTGGAAAGTTGGGATAACTTCATCTCCAGGACTAGGTTGAGGGTGCATTGTGGTATTGCGAACAAAATTCTGGCTAGATGTTTGGTGTGCTGATTTGACATTGAGACATGTGTCCCTCTTTTTTCAATATTGTTTTGAACTAGGATATTTGGGTGGCTGATGCTTGGGATGTACAGGGTGGTTGAGGTCTGGGGTTTCATATATATATATATATATATATTTTATAAATTTCATTGTTGTTTGAACTTTAATTAGGGGTAAATGCATTTCTTGTCCATATTGGGACTCGAACTTGGAACTTTTCATAATCTCATCCCATCCCTTTACAACTTGAGCCAAGCCCCAAGGGCAAGCTTTATAGCAATCTTTTTTTTCTTTTGGCCTATGGTTTAGGGTTAGGTTGGGGGGAAATCACACTTTGAAATACAATGAGAACATAACTGAAGACAGAACAGTATTGTTTATCTTAAGAAACAGGATAAAAGTTAGTGCTATGTCAGCTAATGCTGTGAGGTCTCTGATTTGCATTGCTGAATTTAGTTATTCTTTACTGATGATGTTATTCAAGGATATATAATTGGATTCACATTTCCACATTTCCAATATATGAAGTGTTAAAACTTAAAAAAGTCCCCAAACATGATAAACCTTCAGTGTTTGGGTTTTGATCCTGAGCAGTTTGCTTTTGGTTATACTTAAATGCAACAGTAGGTACAGCCACAAATTACAAGCAATTTCATAGAAATCATCCACATAAGTTCACAGTGTCTCTTTTCTTTGTATGAAAAGTATATATTATTTAATGCAGTTTCCTCTTGAATGCTGATGGTTTGATTCTGAAAGATTACCTGGGCATGTTATGTGAGCTCTGAACCATTTAGTTCTGGTGTTACTCCCTCTATTTGGTAGTGATGATGAATCTATTTGTGTCACTGATTCTCTCTTTGCAGTTCATCTTCCTTGGCTGCAAGAGCCTATAATTCATATCTAGAGTCTGCTGAACGACTTTAGAAAATGATATTTTTAACAAACACCAATTCAGACCAAAATCGGTCATGTGGCATTTGGAGTTTGTTGCAGGATTTTGAGATGTAGGCCCTACATGAGGAGTCTCATGTTTCAAAGATCCTTTTAACCCAGAAAATGCATTGCTGTAGATTGACACTGAGCTAGATGTTGGTCATTGGAGTGAGAGTAGAAGGCATTTTACCTAATCAGGGGCTTTTTCCTTAAGAAGCATCAGTAATCCGTTTAACAGGTTTAGTTTCTTCATCTCATTTGTCTAATCATTCCCTAGAACTTAGTATCATATACAGGGTGCAGCCATGCTTCTTCCTTATTTTTGGTTCTGAGGAGTGTTGTCAGAACATTGGTATTTGCTGGCATGGGTCTTTTGTTCATGTTTGGACTTCGTTACAGATAATTCAAGAGGGGGAGTTGTTTTTTTGTTTATCCCTTGGTTTTGCTAGGCCATTGGATCCATTTGTCTAAAATGTGTATACTTTTATGTGCTCTTTTGTTGTGTGTTTTAGATAATCTTGAGATGATGATTTACTTGTTGAGACCAACTGCTTATGATCAAAAGATTTATGGGCTGTTGCAGCATTAAAGCAGATAGGTATTTTATTGTTGAAGTAATGTGACATTTTTCTTGTTGATAACAGGATTTGCCACTCCACTATAGCAGGGCTGTAAGTTCTCAATCTATCCATAGGCATTGACGAGATGATTCTTCAAGAGATTATTTATTTACATTTTCACTCATCTCAAAATAATTTATTTAGGACTGTGCTGAAGCAATACTTTTCAAACCTTTTTTTGAGGATGTTTTGTACGATTTATCTGACTATAATGGTTCATCTTGCTTGGCAAAGAGAATTTGTAGCTGATAATTCTGTTTGAAGCAACATTCCCTTTCTGAATTCCAAACTGTTGTCGTTATATCTACTATTCAGACTGATTTGTTTGATTTTAATTAATTGCTGGAAATGTAGAGACCCCGTTTACCTATGGGTTAGCCATCTGATGTGCGGCAGAATTGCTTCTGTGATTTGATAAAGATTGCACTGGCCACTATATAGGGTTACTGATGAGAAGTACCAAGTTAATGTCCTCCAGGGTTGAGAGGTAGCTCAATTCGTCTAAGGCCTTGAGGTTTATCCAATGATCACCTGGGTACCCCTGCTATTGGCTTAGAAGTTTACCATGCCTTTAATCGAGTTGCACGCAAGCTGACTAAGGGTGTGTAGAGCTAAACTCGAGCTCAACTCAATTAATAACTCAAAGCCTAAACTTGATCAAGCTTTTTTTCAAATATTTGAATCTTGACTCGAAAAATAATCAAGCTACTTGAAATGAACTCAATAAAGCTCGAATCGATTAAAAACTTAATAAATAATTATACTTGAACTCGACTTAAAATCACCCGATCATTAAATGGTAAAGCTTTTACGGAAAGATACTCGAATGTATCGCTATTACTCAAAACTCTACTTGACAAACTACTTGAGATATTCGAGCTCTTAACTTGAATAATTCCGAGTTAGAATCGATGGGTCGAGCTCAAGTAATTCACAAGTAGCTTGACTCATTTACACCCCTAAAACTGACCTGCCGTCTTCCAGGGTTGCAGCATGGCTGGTCTCCGATAAGATGGAAACTTTTATAAGAAACTCAACTCTGATTATAAAAATTTCATTCAATGTTTAAGTTGCTCACTGATAAGCTAGACATAACTGTTATTCCAAGGTATAAAAACCAAAGATGTCAGAAAGTGTCACTCAACATGTTTACGGTTCATTAAGATTGACCAGGCTGTCTATGACGAAAATTCCTTTTTCCCCCAAAAGATTTATGGTAACCAAAATGGAAACTAGTAAACAATTTGTCCAGGAAAATTGATGAAAAAAGAAGCAGACAGACTGAAATAGGTCAAATATCGGTAATTCCATTACAGGTTTTCCAACCAAGATAGTTCACTGTGACTGAAGATTAGTATCTGAATGGATGAGTATTGTTTCTGCAAGTATCAACCGAGCAGAGTAGCCAGATACTGAGTGTTCAGTACATCTTCCCCTGATACAGTTAGTATTACCATTCACAGCTTAAGAAACCCGACAATGGTGATCGCCATCAACTCTCAGAACAGAGCATTTACATAACAAGGCAAAATGTAAAAAGGGATCACCTTGTTAAGAATCACTATTTTGTCTAAGAAATTGAAGGTCTTTCATTTGCAGTTGTACTGCCTCTTTCGATAAGGGTTTAGGCTCTGGATAATTGTTGTCTTCACCACCCTCTGCTACTCTCTTTGATTTTTCTTTGAGAATCCTTTCTATCTCTGGCTTCTGAACTGATGGGAAAACAGCACCAAGTATGATTTGTAGTAGTCTTTCGTCTTCTTCCTCTATAGGGTCCCTTCCAAAGCAACATACATAGATAGCTTCAAGTGCTTTCTGGCCTGAATTTCCATGGGGATGGTAGAAGGCAACCCTTAGTTTTGACCGCCTCTGCAGTTAAATAGCATTCACAGTAAGAAGGCTATCAGCAAATCCTTAATTGGTAAAGACCATTTTCATGCACAAATTCTCCAGCCATGAGAGCTAAAGAATCCCAGTAACCAAACAAAAATCCAAGCTGCCAAAACCCTAAAACCTTTTTTCACTGAGAACAAGGCTTCACTACCAAAAACTACCATCATCCGAATAGCATGGTTGTGGCTACCTTAAAACCCTTTTTTAAATAATCATGGATGTCTGGGCTAGCTTCCACGCACTCGACTAATCTCACGTACTGGTTAACGGCTGTGATAAACCTTCATCGATTTACTTGAACACGTGGCAAACCCAAGGCCAGACCAAGACCAATTGAGCTACCCATGTTTACCTTAAAACCCTTCTAATCAGCCTACACACTGATTATGCCCTACTAGCAACCGCCAAATTATGAAACATGAACAGGTAGAAAGTTTTCGCCATGAAAACAAATAGGGAAGTCATCTACTCTGTTCTAGAGGCTTATAGCTCCTAGAGTTTGTTCTCAGACAAGACCCCGATCTTTAGTACTGCAAGTAAAACAGAATTAACAAATTCCCTAACAACTAGCATCAAACAGTTGATATCATAAATAAAGATCAACTAACCTCTTTTGGCCTCATCCATAATGGCAATAAAATTTGTTCTTCAAACTCGATGTCATTTGAGATTCTAAGTCTGGCCACCCCTCCAAGATTTCCTGACTGAGCGAGACCAGCACCAACTACTGCCAACCAACAGCATAATAAGACATACAAAGGATCTCCTGCCTACACAAAAGGAAAGCACCTCAAACTTGATTCCAACAGGGATATTTCTCTTTAAAAAGCATAGAATGTAACTGAAATTATGGTAGTAATATGAAAAAAAGTAAAATAATAATAATAAGACCAAATTATAATAACCAAGAGGAAAAATACCTGTGTCGAAGGCAAATGAATAAAAAGCAAGTTTACAGCAGTGATTATGAACATAAATCAAGAATTGAGGGCAAATCAAAGCGCAACCCATCAAAATTTCCAGCTCTAACTCATCAAAACAAGTAAGGAAAGCCAAATCATGACTCCCAAAATTGTCCACAAAAACAATGCTGAGTATAAAATTTTTGAAAATAAAATCATTATCTTCCGCCGATCTTTGAACTCATAGAAGGCTCGCGAATCATTTATACTACATTTCTTCCCGACCCGCCTCCGGAACTCGGCGAAATCGATGGTATCGCCGCCGAGGCCACCTTCGTCACTGAAAATTCTGGCGACGAGGCCGATAATAGGGAGAGAACCGATGACCCGGTTCGCTAAACTGGACAAAGAGTTAACTTCCATGTACGAATCTGGATGGATAAGGCCCCATTGGAGTACAGATATCTGAACCTGGTGGGTTTTGTTGGGTTGGCGTAGATTTGGAGGGAATTGAGAATAGAAAGTGAAGAAAGCTTGTGGGTCGCGGATATGGTGGAGACATTGGGCGTGTGTGAAGAAGATAATGCAATGGAGGAGTTCACTGTCACAACCACCATCTTGTGAGAGGTGGAAGATGATGATTGTTTCAAATTTAGACCACTCGTTTTTATACTTCTTGTCAGATTCTGGGTATAAGGATTATAACAAATGTTGAGCCCCAGCCCATTGTGTAAAGTCCAGTCCAAGTCTATTTTGGGCCTAACCCGACTCATTTTTCTAAACTTTTATTGAAATTTGGGTTCATCATTCAAAAAATTCACTCTTGCAGCCAACTCCAACTAGCTATTATCAGAAAGGCCATCCCCATAATCACTAAAACTGCACTTCAACGACAAAAAAATCAAGCCCAAATCTGAGACGATGATTTGTGAAAGCAAAAACGCCATCCGCGCTTACTGCGATATTCGACAACTTTGGCGAAAATCGAGAGCGCCGTAAAATAAATGCAATGCA
Source organism: Tetrastigma voinierianum (assembly GCA_016808115.1). Classification (NCBI taxonomy): domain Eukaryota; kingdom Viridiplantae; phylum Streptophyta; class Magnoliopsida; order Vitales; family Vitaceae; genus Tetrastigma; species Tetrastigma voinierianum. The sequence goes on along the minus strand of JAEQBH010002419.1, from coordinate 12,656 downwards.
AGCATCATTGCTTTCCTAACAAATGTTATATTTCATCCCATATTCAAGTGTTTTTAATTATATTTTTTAATAAAACATCGAATTATTAAATTACCTCATTTTTAAGACATAAAGATTCGAAAGCAAAACACTATTTACGCTTAAAACACCGCTCAAGCTTACAAAATAACATTTAACATCCCATTTATAGCAATTTCCATTGGAATTGCTCTTAACAGTAATACTTGAGTGAACAAAATCGGGCTTAGGTCTCAAACCGGGTCAAATAACCTAGAATGAGACCGGGGACTAACAAATACTCGGACATGATAAGTCGGGCACATTAGGGTATGAGCAAAATCATGCACTGATGGTTGAGTGACCTGATGACTTTGTAGACGGAATCAAGTACCTATAGTGCCTATCGGTAATAACGGTCAAATAACTCTTGAATATCCGTCTCGTCCAACTGGAACAGGTAGTCTACATCGTTGGACGTACAAGCTTATCAAAATCATCTTCCCCATACATTGTTATACATGTGTATGATTCGTCTGACACCCAAATCATCCATCTATCAAACCCATTTGGACACCCGTTCTTAACAGAGGAAGGTAATCACTCTATGATCCACGAATCTCTATGCCAAGGAATAAATGAAAGTATAACACATGTACGGCAAAAAGTCTATAAAGAAAACTAACTGAAAATCCTAGACACAGAGTGAATATCCTTTCTCTCAAATTTTTTTTAGTTATATGTTATTTATTTCTTACTTTAATGTTATTACATAAACTCCTTATAATAAAGAGGATGAATTATCATGAGAGCAGATAATGGTAAAGTATCTCATTTATTTAGTTCCAAGAAAAATTTCACATCAAATGTTTGGACTTTGGATCGTACCTTTTGTCGCATCAATATCTCGTCTGAATTTTTTAGAGGATAATTATCTTATCAAAAGTTTTTTTTATAACCACATCCAACCAAAATGTGAAAGTAAAAAAAGAAGAATGGAAATGAAATGTGATTGAAAGAATGAAATATATTAATAAAATAAATGCGTTTTGTGGTTCCATAAAGTATCCAAAGTTGGTTTGGGTTTACAATTTCCATAAGTGGGTCTATTTCTACCGTTGAGGAATTTTGCATGATGTTCATGTTTTGTATACGTGTCAACAAAGGACTGTTAAAAGATGAGTGAGATTCCTCATTATACAGTGATTTTACTGTTTTTACCTGGTACGGCTTATGTCATCTAGATATTTATTTGTGTGAAGATGATTCATAAAATCAAATTAATGACTATTAATATGTTATTATAAAATTTGAGTCCTAAGTATTTTAATCACGATAATAATTTCAAATAGGCGCTTTAATTATTAAATATATGTGATTTGGAAATGACTTATTACGCTATTAATCTAAACATCGTTTCATTTTTTAATAGCTTTTAATGATTTCGATTATAGCTGCTTTTATTAAGATTACAGACATAGCTTTGACCTGCACTTAGCCAATAATACCGACCGGATCGAAAACCCAAAGCCAGAATAAACCCAAAAGATACGAACCCAATTATCTTCAAGTTAGGCCTAAACATATTTCCCCAACCGGGTGGGAGATATGACACCTAAGTACAATCTCTCCTGGCCAACTATCATCTTTAAGACACTCGCTAACCTACTTTAGCTCGAGTCTCTGACTCCAGTATCAATCCACGAATACACAAAGAACCACCCCGAGGACATCAAACACTTCGGCGAAGACGCGCACTTAAGAATTTAGCGTAAGAACAGTCATAACGTACGAACTACGCGCCATCTTTCCTTCCTCGTTTCTATGAAATCACCTTACTTCTTACGAAACTGGATCATCTTCCCTCCTCGATAAAAAAAAAAAAAAAAAAACAAGGATTAAACCAAAAAACAAGATTCTTGATCAAAAGCACAGATTCTTTTATTCTCAAAATCCCCAGATCTAACTTAGGCTTCGGAAAGGCGACGGACGTACTACCGCCGTTTTCTTGTTTGTTTTGCAAGTACATGCTGGTAAGTTGATGCTCCGACGATCCAGTGACTCATAAAACTCAAGAGACTATAAGTATTAATAGTTTGAATAAAAAAAATATAAGTAATTTTTTTTAGTGTTCCTAAGAAAATTATTTTTTGAAATATTTTTTATAAAATATTACAAATGATTTTTCAATACCAAAAACATTTGTAAAAAATTTGTTTGAAAGTATTTCTTAAACTTTTCTAAACATTTTAAGTATTTTTGACAATAACTGTAATACTTAAAATATTTGATAATAAGTATTTTTACGCAACATTATAAGTGATCCATTACTAAAATTAAAATTTTATATTTTAAAAGTGTATTTCTTAAATTTTGCAAAATGCAGTATGTTTATGAGAACAATTTAAAATTAAAAATGCTTCCGATAATCATCGAGCAGTAAATATTTGCTTATAATGTAATAAATTTGCTTCTTATTACGATTCGTATATCTTTCCTTTCGATGTCATATTTTTGAAATGTTAAATATGATAGGGGAAAATCGGCCAACACAATAAATAAATCGAATAACAGAAGAAAAGAAATAAGAATTAAATTCCCTTTTTACTCAGTAAAGAACTTAAGGAGGAGGACCAATAAAAATATATCGCAAAAACAAATCACCTAAGACACAAGAGGACAATAATTTGTTTAACAAAACCCCAGCAGTGGTAAAACTACTTCGGTCGTCTGCATTCAAAGAAATAACTCCACTATGATCAATAGAGGTACAAGAGAGTTTCCAATAAGTGCACTAAAATACTATAAATTAACAATCTGTAATCAAATACCAATGCTTCCACGCAAAATAAGCAAGAAAGAAAAGACCAAAAAAGATAATATAAACTCAAGGAAGAACTTATCTCCCCGTCGCATATCGTATCGACGATCCAACCGTACAGAACGAAGATCACGCTTTCCGAACCTGCTGTCCAAAAATCAGCCCCGATCCAACGGTGAACTTAATCTGCGCTTGTAATCTGAAAACAGTCTCCGTGGATGCGAAAATCACAGTTTCTTTTCCTCTTCTCTCTCTTTTGTCGCTATATTTCACAAATGAGCACACTCTCTTGTTCTAATCGAATTCCCCTCTCCACTTAAATAAGGAGATAAGCTGGGTCTCTCACAATGTTGGGCTTTTTACTCCACATAGGAAGTGGAGCCCAAACCCAACAAATCTCCCCTCACAACTATGTGGAGATGTCCGCCAAACCGGCCGATTCCACAACAAACTTCAAACTTCCCTCTTGGTAATGCCTTAGTCATCATATCGCACCATTATCATCGCATGAATTTTAGCCAATTTCAACAACTTAGCATCCAAAGCATCCCTGTATCCAATGATACCTCATGTCAATGTGCTTACCTTGAATGAAAGGTTGAGTTCTACCAAGATAAATAGCACTCGACTATCCACAAATAAGAGATATTTATCTCAACAACACCAAATCCTTCGCAAAGAATTTCTTCACCCACGGTAATCCTCCTGCATGCTTCGGTAATAGCACACTCGCCTGTAGCAGACAAAGCTACACACCTCCGCAACCCGACCGCAAGTCACGCCTCCCCGCAAATCTAACTGCTATAACCCGAAGTGGACTTCCCGGAATCAATGTCTCCAAATTATCCGAGTCCGAGCATCCCACCACGCAGGGGCTTATCATCACCAAAACAAAGCATCACATTACCAAAGATCAAGATACCTCAAAATCCATTTTACAAAGATTCCAATGCTCTACCCGGTTTGACAAAAAAATCTACCGACCGTATCAACAAAGATGTGCTATATCCGGCCTCTTGTGCACACTATTGCATACATCAAACTTCCCACGCGTATCATAAGGAACCTGCATATATAATTTCTCATCTTCATTTGATGGACTTTGTTTAGAACTCGCCTTTAAAATGAGTAGCAAAGAGGAGCGCTTACCAATTGCCTTTCCATGTGGAATCTCAGAACACTCTTTAATGCAGCCGTTTCGCGACAAATCTACAACTTTTCTCCTTTCACACGGATGATTCTTATACTAAGAATCTCTGCTGAAGGTGCCCCATGTCCTTCATGGCAAATGACTTTCCTAATTGCTCCTTTAACCTGTCAATCATGGAAACATTTTTCCCAACAATAAGCATGTCATCAACATATAATAACAGGATAATGAAGTCATCATTAGAAAACTTTCGACAAAGACAATGGTCGGGGCGGTAGTCTTCATATAGCCTTGCTCACATAATAGACCTCAAACTTTGCATTCACGCCTGAGCCTCGCTTCAAACCATATAGGCTCTTTCTAAGCCTACACACATGGGCCTTCTTCCTTCAACATGAAACCCATCAGGTCGCTTTCATATAGATCTCTTTCTTCCAAATCACCATGGAGAAAAGCTGCCACATCCATTTGCTCTACTCCTCCAAATCAAGAGTAGCAAACTAAACTCAACACAGCTCTAATGGATGACATTTTACCACGTAGGAGAAAATCTCATTAAAATCAACACCCTTCCTTCACTAAATTCCTTCACCACTAACTGCTTTATACTCCTGAGACATAGTGTTACGCTTTCTATGCTTCACCCTATAGATCCAATTCGTTATCCAAGGCCCTCTTACCTTTTAGGGGCAACTTTACCTAAATCAAAAGTGTGATTATCATGTAAGGATTTCATCTCATCCTTCATCGTGATCCAAATCACTTTTTCTTTCTTTCACTCGGTCTACGGCCTCTCAGAAAGCACTCAAGTTCTTCATCATCTGTTAGAATCACATACTCATCAGGAGAATACCTCCTAGAAGGTTGTCTCTCCCTGTTGGACCTCCTGAGTTGAACTTGAGGTGGTTCAGTAGCATCACTCAGATTTTCATCTCGTGACATGTCATTCTCCTCTTCATCATCATCAATGTGAACACCTACTTCATATGCAAAGTTGTCGATCACCAACATCATTCTGAGCATCAATATTTAGATTCCGACAGCGGCCGAACAAAGTTCAAAATCAAATTTGGTACGCCATTGTCTTCTTGGGTGTAGACTTCTCCATCTTATCAATGTCTTCAATGGTTTGATCTTCCATGAATTCACATCACTTCGCTTAACAAGCTTCTTCTCGTTAGGATCATAGAACCCGTAACCAAATTCATCTCACCATAGCCAATGAATATGCATTGCCTTGACTTTAAAATCCAACTTGATCTTTCTCACTTGAACATGCACAAAACTCTTGCACCTAAAAACCCTAAGGATCATATTTCAGCATTCTCGCTAAACCAAATTTGCCTGGGCACTCACTATTCAAAGCAACAAAGCAGGACTAAGATCGATCACGTGCACCGGCCGTGTATGGCCTCACCCCAGAAGCATGGTAACTTAGGCCTGCAGAGCATACACCTCACTCTCTCAATCAATGTCCCTCGCTCATCCTCTCCGCCTCAAACCATTCAGCTGAGGAGTTTTAGGAGGAGTCTTCTCATGTGCAATGCCATGCTGCTTACAGTAGATATCAAAAGGTCCACAATACTCAATTCACCACATTGTCAAGACGGATGCATTTCAAATTTTCTGCCCGACCGCCTCTCAACCTGGGAGGTATGAAACTTTGAACTTTCCAACACTTGGTCTTTGACTTCAAAGCATGTGACTCAAAGTTTTCTGGAATAATCATCAATAAATGTAACAAAATAAAGTGCACCACTAAAGGATTTCACCTTCAAAGGGCCACAAACATCTGAATGCACCAATTCAAGCAAGTCAGATTTTCTCGAGGGAGGATGCTTCTTGAAGGATACTGTTTGCTTTTACCAATCATGCAATGAGAACATTTCCTCCAAATCCACATTCTTCAAACCCTAAGCATGTCCTTCTCTTTGCTAAACAATCACCCTTCACCGATATATGACTAAGTCTTCTGCGGCACAAAGAAGCCTCTATATCCATAGCATTCACATTGTCACTATAGCAACCAAAGCTGGGCCCAATATGGGCTTTGAACTTTCCGGGCCCTTTTGCCACAACTAAGTTACTCTGCGGAGTTTCCACTCTTCCGTAACTAAAGTGGTTATCATAACCAAGACATCATCAAGTACCCGCAGACAGAGATCAAATTAAAGTTTTGATATCCGGGATACGTTTTAATTCCTCTAAGAGTAACCCGTATTCCCATGTTGGTTTGCAAAATGCATATCACCATCCCCAATAACCTTTGACACGCCATCATTACTCCATCTTCAAACCCAAAATCACTCCTGGAGTGTAAGATGTGAAAGAACTCCTTCCCGGGTGTAATACGCAAAGGTAAGACCACTATCAATTAACCACATGCTCTCATCAGATACAAATTAAGTGAATTAGGTCATGGAGAATAACAAGATCATCACCGGTAGCAAGAGTCACACAATCACGAATATATCATGATCCTTCTCTTTCTCGCTTACCCCTTTGCCTTTACTCCTTCTTCCATAGAAAACAGTTCTTTGGATGTGCCCTATTTTGTGACAATAATGGCACTCACATTTCAGACCGAGATCCGATCGCTCCCGCCTCTGCCCGCCACCTCAACCCTTTGGCTTCTCCCCTCTTTTCAAGAATAAGCACCTCCTCTCGAATGAGGAAATACCTTGCGCCCTCCTTCTCATCTCTTCATTAAGAAAGCTAATCGGTCTTTGCCATTCAGAAGGGAACAATGCCATCAGGGGCAAAGACTAATCATGGAAACTCAAATGTCTCCCCACGAATCGTAGAGTTATTAATAGAATAGTCCCAACACATCATCATCAAACTTGATACCCGCAGCTGATGGGACCGATCACAACGCCCTTGAAATTCACTCAAGTGCTCAAGAGAAATGGAGTTCCATCCTCGTATTTCCAATTCAACAAAATTCTTCAACAAGTACAATTTGTTGCCCCCGATTTGTAGGCCATGCCAAGGACTCAAGTGTTTGCCACATAGTTCTTGCATGTGTCTCATGAGCAATAAGATTATAAATAGGTTCATCTACAAAGTGCCTGATAAAACCGCATACGCGCTCATGCTCAAAACCCCACTCTTCATCAGACATGGACTCCGGCTTCTGTGCGCCAAAGACAAGAATATGCATATTCTTCACAAATAGCAAGTCCTTCATCTTACCCTTCCAATAGTGATAGTTTGCTCCATTCAAAGATACCATTTTCATATGTGGCTCCATCTTTCAAGCAAGTAGAAAATCACTAACAACTCTGGCCTCGATACCACTCGAAAGGGGAAACCTACACAATAACAAACTCGAATAACAGAAAGAAAAGGTAGCGCAATTAAATTCCCTTACTTGCAAGAACTTATGGAGGACCAATAAAAATATATCGCAAAAATGTAAATCAATGGCACAAGGAGTGCACAATTTGTTTTTAACGTGGAAAACCCCTTAAAGTAAGGGTAAAACCACGGTCGTCCGTACTCAAAGAAATAGTCTTACTACGATCAACAGAAAGGCAAAGAGAGTTTCCAATAAGTGCACTAAAAATGCTATAGCCAACAATCTATAATCAAACACCAATGCCTAACGCAAAATAAGAAAAGCAGTTAATCTCAAAAAGCATAATATAAACCGCCAAGAACTTATCTCCCCGCTTAGATATCGATTGACGATCCAACCGCATACAGAATGAAGTATCACGCTCCAACCTGCTGTCCAAAATCAGCCCGATCCAACGTGAGCTTAACTGCAGCTTGTAATCTGAAAACAGCTTCGTGGATGTGCGAAAATCACAAAGTTTTTTCTTTTCCTCTTCTCTTTGGTCGCTATATTTCACAAATGAGCACACTCTCTTGTGCCCTAATCTGACTCCCTCTCCACTTAAATAAGCGCATAAGCGGCTTCTTTCACAATAAGCGCTACCCACATAGGAAGGAGCCTTAAAACCTAACAAAAATGCTCTTATCATATGAGCTTGATAGCGACATAATAATATTACTTATTATTAAAATTTGATTAAATTGGTAAAACATGAAAGACACATATGATGTAAATAGAAAGTAATAATGAAAGGAATTATATTTCATATACTTTATTATAATAACTTTAGCTACAATCTTATATCCTAAAGAGTCATAGAGGAAGAGGGTTCTTTTTTACTCATGTTATACTTTCTCATAATATTTGAAGAAACCCATTATTAATCTATTTTATGATTTTTAAGAGTTTTTCAATTTATTCATATGCCTAATTTTTCAAGCAGAAAACGAATTAAACGAGTTATGAAAATCTCAAACTCTCGACTATTATAAGAACAAGGTATTATAATATAATATATAAAATAAATGAAGTTATTAAAAGAAAATCCGAACTCCAAATTAAGATGATAAATTTGCTCACCTACGGGTGCAATTTTCCTTTGAAAAAATTATCATGATAGCAAACTTAAGTCTATCACTCTTTTATTCTTTTAATTTTATAAAAAAGCATTTTCAAGAAAAAAATCAAGTTGCAATATATTTCTTTTTATCTGAAAAACATTTTATTTGTTTTATAGAACACTTTTAAGTTGGATGATGTTTTTTTTAAACATAAATATTTTAATTATAATGTAATAAATTGTTCATAAATGACTTAAACTTTCATATGTTTTAGATATATAAGTTTTTTTTTTATATTATTAAATCCCCAATGTTAATGTGGTCTCCGACTCCAGAGTCACCTGATCGTCTGGGCATTCACCGCACCGCAACCCGCAAAACAAAAAAAGACAATGGCGTGCTCACGCCCATTCGACTACAAGAAAAGCTAAATTCTATTTTGGAAGACTTAGAGTTTGGAGCAATAGTCATCTCGATCAAGAATCTAGTACCTTTTTTGGTATGCCTTACTTCTCTTTTATGGAGGGAGGAAAGATGATCCGCCTTTTTTGGATAGTGGATGATTTCTTCCCGTAATGTTAAGGGAAGATGACTCTTATTTCGGGAATGATGACTTATTCTTCTCTCTACGTAACTATCTTCCCGATATAACTGCTACTGAGAGAACCTTCCTATTTTGTCGGAGGCGACGGGGTCAGTTCATGAGTGAACTCACGCTCAGAAGTGGATGAGAACCGGCTGGCAACTTTGCTGGCGTTTGCCGGGACGGAAAATAAGCGCTGGAAATTTAAACAAAGTCGCCCCGGCTACGGATACCCCGAACGTCCGAGCGAGGATCTGGGCCTCAAGCATTCCTCCCGGGCCGCCTAGTGTCCGGGGCCTAATCCCCTTTGAGGTATCCGAGCTGAGGGCCGGTCGGCTGCCCCTGCCACAACAGGCCTGGAGCATTTCTAAGCCTTTGCCGGGCTGGAGCAATAGGTGCTGGGTCTGGGCCCAAGGTATACGGCATCGAGTTACTTGAAATAAAATAACTGCTTCCAAAAAATTCTTAAATTAAACCCTATTAGATATTAGGCATGTGGAACATGATGTCTCCTACAGTCGATTCTAGATCAGAACAGAACTTCAGTCAATAAGTGAGCCCAAAAGTAAATAGGTGAAAAAGGTTATTTATTTATTTCATAATTGGTTCCCGCTTTCCAGCACTATACATATACGGCTCTGGGTGACGGTACCATCACTCCACATTTCCTGCTACACGCTCATTCTTGTTCAGTCATTCCCCTTTCTCCATTTCCGTTTTGAAAATCAGAAAATCCCTGGTTTTTCGGTTAGGTTTCTTAGAAGGGAAAGGCATGGAGCTCACATCAACGGTGACGTTTCCTTGTCTTCGTCACAGCTTACTTGGTCTCTGATTTCGATTCTCCAAGCATATCACGAATAATGTTCACGGCAACATTTATCTTGATCCAGTACGAGCCGTTCACTGTCTCGATTTTGATTTCATTTTTAGTGATTGTTTGTTGCTTTTATCCGTTACTTCTCTGATTTTCTGGAATTAGAGTTTGATATCATGAGATAGTTTGTAGAGATCTTGGAGTTTAGAAATTTCAAAGCATAATATCTGCAAAGTTCCGGCAAGAAAAGTAAAAAAAAGAATATACATTTGTGTAATTGTTCTTTTCCTTGATTAGAAAAAAACATTTTACAGTGTTTCTTTCCATTTGGGCATAGGCTGCCGAATCAGTATGGTATATTGAGCAAAATCGAAATATACGTCGATATATTAAATAAATACGAATTATGATATGCCAGACACAATCGGTTATAAATAAGCACACATTTTTAGATCACACAAGCGCTTTTTCTTTCTTTATTCAATCATTTAAATAACATTAGACAGAAAACTAATATAGATCCCAAGACTGTAAAGTTCCTCGTGATTCGTATTTCAGATATTTAAAGATCAAAACTTTCTACACTGTGACCCGTGATCCTGAAATCATGTTTTTCTTAAACCTTTTCTAAACATTTCCAAGATTTTCGACAATAACCCGCATCAAAATATTTGATAATAAGTATTTTACGCGACATTACTCTGGTGATTCTCCAATACTAAAATTAAATTTTTATATTTTTAAAAGTGTGTTCTCAATTTTGCAAAATGCATTGTGTTTAAGAAAACAGTACAAAAATTAAGCAACTCAAATAATATTGACGGTAAATATTGTAGTTACAATGTAATAAATTGTTTTCATTATGATTCGGACCTTTTTTCTTTCGATGTCATGTTTTTGAAATGTTATATATCTTTCCTCATAATATGGCTGATATGATGAAACCCCGTTAATATTCTTGTATTAAAATTTGATTGAATTAATTAAAACATGAAAGACACATATAATGTAAATAGAAAGTAATAATGAAGAATTTATATTTCTTTCTTTTATTATAACTCAGCCTGCTACAATCTTATATCCTAAAAGAGGGGGGGAGGTCATAGAGGAGGAGTTCTTTACTCATGTTATACTTTCTCATAATATTTGAAGAAAACCCATTATTAATCTATTTTATGATTTTAGAGTTTTTTCAGTTTATTCTTAAGGTCTAGTTCAGAGTGGTAAGCAGATAAGTGAGTTACGAAAATCTCAAACTCTCGAATTATTATAAGAACAAGGTATTATAATATAATATATAAAATAAATAGTCATTAAAGAAAAAAATCCGAACTCCAATTAGAATGATCAAATTTACTCTCACTTGTGAAAAGTAAATTTTCTTTGAAAAAAAATTATCATGATAGCAAACTTGATCTGTCATCTTTTGTTCTTAATTTTATAAGCATTTTCAAGAAAAAATCAGATTTATCTCATTTCTTTATATATGAAAAACATTTTATTTGTTTATGAACCTTTTAAGTTGGATGATGTTTTTTTATAAATATTTTAATTATAATGTAATAAATTGTTCTACAAGATTAAACTTTCGTATGTTTTTAGATATATAGTTTTTATATTATTAAATCCCCAATGTTACTTCGAAAAGCATTGAAATAAAATAATTGCTTCCAAAAAATTCTTAAATTAAACCCTATTAGGCATGTGGAACATGATGTCTCCTACAGTCGATTCTAGATAAGAACAGAACTTCAGTCAATAAGTGGAGTTTTGTACGGATATAAGTTATTTAAAAAATTAAATTAAATTAATATAGCGTTGAAATAATTAAGTAGAGGCAATCTTGTGTGGGAATGCGGCATTGAAAAATATGAAATCGGCGTCGAACTGAATTTAAGCTTCTTCCAGTCTGGCGTTGTGGACTGACAATGTTTAGCTAAATCGAATCTTTTGATCGTTGTCGGCTATGACAACGTTGGTTCAAATTAGGTTTCTTATAAAAGCTACTTGCTTTTCTTTTCCTCATAAAAATAAGCCTTTATTCCCCTCACTTGGAAGTAAGCTTCCAGTCTCTGGGGCCCCATGAATTAGAAGCTTTGTCCAGCTATTCAAATTGAAAAAATATTCCATTTAGAGATCAGATCACAAAACAGTTAGTGCAATTTGAATCCTTTGTTGCTGTTGCTGAATGATAAAAACAGGAAATGAGTCCTAACCTTTTCAACGTCAGAATGAAGCCCTTCAAATTATCAAATACTAGGTACTCTACTGTCAACTTCTACTTCTATTACAAGAAAGGTCGGTTCGGAGCAACAAGGAAAAGAAAAGAAGTGAGGGGAGAAGGAAAACGAATTAAATAGTGGTGGCGACTGATTGATGGTCAAATCGCGAGTCGATCAGAATGCGGTTTCTTTGTTTTTCAAATGTCGGCGTTAAGATTCTTGGCGTTAAAACCTCTTGAGATTATTTTGAGCAATGTGCAATTTAATTGTTTTTAAATAACTTATACAGTGCAAACTTTTAATGAGCCCAAAGTAGCCGGGGAAAGATAAATTTATTTGTTTATATTTGGTTCCCGCTTTCCGGCACTATTTATATACGGCTCTGGGTGACGATATCCATCACTCACATTTCCTGCTACACGCTCATTCTTGACAAGTCATTCCCCTTTCTCCATTTAGTTTTGAAAATCAATCCTAGTTTTCAGTTGGTTTTACCTTAGAAGGAAAGGTGATGGGAGCTCATCAACAGTGTTGTTCATGTCTTCAAGTCACAGCTTAGCTTGGTCTCAGGATTTCAGATTCTCAAAGCATGTTAAATATGTTCAGCAACATTTATCTTGATCAGATACCGAGCTTCGTTCATGTCTCTCGATTTTGATTTCATTTGC